>JANHFL010008307.1:10532-25500 GCA_032468155.1 Oxyrhabdium leporinum
TTTGTTATATTGTACTTTATTAATTTATTTGATTTTTTGTTAGTTTTTATTGTTTAAATGTGGTTTTATATTCAGTAAGCCACCTCGAGTCGCCATGGGCATATAGGCGGGGGGGGGGAGAGAGAGAGAGAGAGAGAGATGACACAACACAGTCTGTTTCAAGATTGCAAGCATCACCCTGGTCATAAAGAGGCACGGATAATTTCCTGGACCCAACTAACCACACCTTCCTTCATCTATGCCCTTAAAGGAGGCAAGAACAGGGATCAAGAGCGCAGTTGAACTTCCAGTTATACATACTGCCTTAGAAAGTTCCATTTTAAATCTTTCATTTGCTATACCGTATAAATTTTGCAGTGTTTTATTTAAATCAAATTTGCAACAAGCAGTCAAAGGTGGGAGACAAACGTTTCCCGATTTAACACTACAGTATATTTTATATCCTTCCTTCAAATCGGCCAAATACAAACGTTGAGTTCTCCCGACGTCATTCATGATTTCGTCCTACAGCGGCAGCACGAACATGAGAGACCAGGAAGCCCAGTAACTGTATTTTTAACCTTTGTTTAGCCTCGGAAGTTAAATTACGAAAGCCAGTAGCCGATACGGATCTGTATAATAAATTGCATTTACATTATCAGGTGACCTGAGAACAAGACCGTGCAACGTTGGCGAGGCTAATAACGGTGTCAAAAGTAATTCTATAGATTGGGCAGTGCCTGAGCAGCGGACGCGCTGGCGTTTAATTTGCAAAGCATATACGGTATTTCCAGGCAGCTTCCTCCTTTTGGTTTCCTTCAGCCTCTGCCGCTGTAGCTACTTCAACGAGTCTATTCCTCCAGCGACCGTGTCCCTAAGCAAAAAGTGACCGACAGTAACCCTCGCGCTCTCCTCTCCCGCGCGCGTGCTTCCCCCACCTCTCACCGACACAACCGCTTTAGAACGTAATAGAGCCAGCCCCTCGCGCGCCACCCTGCGCGAACCAATGAGGATTCGCTGCCGCGCCATACGGAATGAGGATGGTCCGCGGCGGCGATTGTGAGGTGCGCCAGCTCGAGGCGGAAGGAGGGGGAGGGGGAGGCTCATCACGGAGATTTGGGCCTTGTTCATTGGCTCGGCGGGACTGGTCCGCCCAAGGCTGGAGTTAACGCATCGCCCGCAGAGGGGGCTCCCGGCACACACGAGGAGCGTCGCTTTACCAGCTTCCCCTCTGGCCGCAGTGGTGAGTTCGGGAGCCGGGAAAGGGGACGGAGTGTTTGTGGAGGGAAGAGCGGATGGGTTTGGAGGGCGAGGGCCCCTTTTAGAATCGCATTGGTAGCCTCCCAGGCTGTGACTGAGCAAGCGAGGAAGGAAGGAAGGAAGCGGGACAGTCCTTTCTTAAGAGGAGCAGGATCAGGGCCGACCCAGCACGGGCTTGAGGAAGACACCCGGAGGTGCCTGTGGGAAGCAGGCGAAAGGCTTTGGAGCTCAGCATCAGACCCGAGAGGCCTGCTGCATAGTTCCAGAATTTAATAAGATTAATCCTGCACGATTTTATACCAAGATACTCGTATGCAATTCCTCTTCCCGCTTCCACAGTTAACCCCGGAGTAGGTCGGTGAAGGCTGCAACTCCCTGTAAGCTTACCGGCGAGTAAGTCGGGTACGCGGTGAAGTGGGGTGAGCTCGTTTTTGAATAAATATTTCTGGCTGCCTTGTGTATCCACTTCTTACCTTGTCGTAACCTGCCTCAAGAATGTTCGTAGTTGCATATGATAAATGGTAGTTGTTGCCACATTTGCAAATGTTAAGCATTATTCACCCACGATGTTGCTTTCTTGAGTTGACCCTTGAAGTGTCATCCTGTGCATATTGATTCAAAGTAAGCCCCATTATATCCGCTAGACTTTCCTTGGTAATAGTAGAAAGTAGGCTTAAGGTCGCACTGCCAATTACCTAATACGATTTCACATTTTTAAGCTTAAGTTGATTAAAGAATTCTGTAACTTTTAACTTTTTGCATTCATATGTGATTGTTTGTTCCTACTTATATTAGCAGTTGTGCATATAGTAGGATTTGCTCTATTCATCCAAAGCATATGAGCATTTATGCACTTGTGCCAGTTCTATTCTTACTACCACTGCTGCAAACTAGCATCACTGATATGAGCACACATGTGTTTCTATAAATGGGATTGCATGGCCAGAATCCAGAACTGCTTTAGAGTAGTTAGGAGTTAACTGTTAAATTATGATACAATATGTTAGTAAATGGTATCACTGCAGTAGGTATATAAAATATTTCAGAAGAGTAAGAACTTTTTTTACTTTACTTTGCTTTTTACTTTGCTATTTTTTAACTTCTATTTTGCTGTGTACAGGTAATCAGTGTGCTAACTTGCCTTTCATGTATAAGAGAGCAACTTTCACCTACTGTAATCCTTACTTATCCAAAGCTCTATGCATTTTCATTAATAGAAATTGTGATGGTATCTGGAATATGGTCCAGTAATCTTCAATATGTTTGGTGAATTTATGGAAAGTTGAAAGTAAGCATCCTTGGGACTTTATTTTTACCACAAAATTCAACTTTGAGACTCCAGTACATTTTTACAGACAGAAAATGTAGAGGGTCATATTAATTATTTTTGCTGTGTCTAGTTGTAAACATTCATAAAATCACTTATGAATGGGGAACCGTGTGGTCTTCTCGTTGGTTTTTTAGTTCCTCTGTATGATTTTACACAAAGAGGCTTCTAGGAAAAAAAAACTAAAAGTGGATAATTTTCTGTCATTATAATAAAACCAATATAATGTAGCTGAAAATACTGATAGTAAACTATTTTTGGAAATATTTAATTAGATAATCACTTGTAACTTTCAGCAGCTGCTACTAAGGTATAAAGAATTTTCAAAATATCCTCTTGATTAGAAGATTCTAACTATCTTGCAATTACTTGTCAGACAAGTTTCAATCAATCAGACAATCAATCCATAGATTCTTTACATCAGGAATATGCAACATATGGCCAGCAGAGCCTTACTTTTTTTCAGAATTGTACAACAGCATATACATTTGATCTGTATCAACAATACCAATCTAAAGATATGTTGCATGTCCAGCATGGTGTTTAGCTTCATCTGTGTACTTCATGGCCATGGTAGCATTCTATGATGAAGAAGAAATCTTCAGCATTAAGATATATGCAACCTGAGGCTCTGTTCCTGAATTGCTGCATTATTTTCAGAGTTTCAGATTCATGTCATCTGAATTCAAAATGAACAACCTCCTTGGATCACTTTGCCATAATTGAGATACTGTAATCAGAAGGTATGCACTAATGTTTGCTTAGAATTTAGCCTCATCTCTTTTATATTAGCATGTATTTTACGCTCAAATAATTCTGGTGAATACATATAAATAAGTGATTGCTGTTACTGATCTTAAATGAGTCTTTTAATATCCACTCATCATAGAGGCTTTGAAGGCATGGTTTTTACAGCCTAATTCTCTTAATTTTTCATTTGATTAGAATTTTCCTTCCTGATTTTTTTTTCTTGATGTATTATCTAACTCAGGGGTCCCCAATCCCCAGTCTGTGGACTGCATGCCAGGAACTGGGTCGCACAAATAAGAAACCCCATCCCCAGTATGCAGGCAGCACGGAAAACCATTCCTCCCTCTGGCCCGCAGAAAAAACTTTCTCCGCGGAATGGGTCCCTGGTGCCTAAAAGATTGGATGCCACTGATCTAACTATTCACTTTTAAAAATGATATTCATATTAAGGAAATGTATTCTTATTTTTAAAAAATGCTTATTTTTAAGAGAATCTACAAGATTCAATTTTTAAAAAAAAAAACACCCTTCCAAAATGATACTATTTAGTACACAGATTCTTTTACTGGATGTCCATAATAAAAGCAGAAAAGTAATGTAAATCTACCTCATCCAGATGCTCTGGTATATGTGTTAAGTTTCTTATATGCAAAAAGAGCTTTTTGTAGTTAACAGTTGCAATTCCTAGACTGGGGGCTTTGCAGACAATCAATTTATCACTTTCCATATGGGCTGCTGCAATATGTTCTACATGGGGCTGCTGATGAAGATCACTTAGAAATTTGTTGGTCCAGAATGTGTGGCCCATGATGGGGTATACCATGGTATGGCCATATGATGCTTCTGCTCCATGGTCTGTACTAGTTGCCCTCCAGCATCTAGGTACAAATCAAAGTGTTGGTTACGACCCATAAAGGTTTTCATGGCATAGGCCTGACTATTTGAAGAACCATCTCTGATGGTTCCTGGACAACTATACAGAATAAGCATGCTCAAATTTAATAAATACTCAGGTTATCACTAGGACTTTTCTACAGGTACCCATTTAAGTAAATAATAAGATATAAGTGCAATAAGTATTGCAGCTCTTTTAAACTACACATTTAATCCTAATAGTATAATTATAGTACTACACTATATATTTTGAATTTTCTAAAGTAAGAAATTAAACAGTATTATGAGGAAATTGAAAATTATCCTAGTTATAAGAGATACACATTGCAAACAGGTATTTTGTATATGAATTCGTAACAGAAATAATAGACTTGGTAAACTACCATACATACATGTTTATAAGCTCATCAGTATATAAACAAACCTTTGAATTTTTGACCAAAATATTGTGAAAAATGTGTTATCCATAGGTAAGCTGACTGTTAAGGTTTTTGTATCCTTTAGTTTTTACTATTGGCTAATACATGGGTTTCCATTTTTCATGTATTTTGGTTAAAAATGTGAGTGTCAGCTTATCCTCAGTTGGGCATATTCACTAGTATATACAAGTTATATAGGTCCTTTTAAAAAGTATTAATGTATGTACTCATGGATAACCTTACCTATGTATAAGGAAATCAATTTAATAAGTTAAACATTGCGGGTGTATTTTGGCACCTAAAATTCTTGTTTTATTTACAAGTATATGCAGTATGGTAGGTTTATCTTCTAGTACAGGGGTTTGCAACCTTAAACACTCAAATAGAGTGTTAGACCTGTTTCCCACAGGAAAAAAAACATTGGGAGCCACAAAACCTGGGTGGGTGTGGCCAACTCAATGTCACTCACTCCTATCCAGTCACCTGACTATCCATAAAACCCTTCTCTCTCTCTCCCCCTTCTGTATCTCTGTCCCTCTCTATTCCCAGCCTCTCTGCCCATCTTTCTGTATCGCTCTCCATATCTCCTCTCTATCTCTCTGTGTGTGTCTCTCCCCTCTGTATCTCTCCTCCCTCCCTCTTTCCCCCTCTTCCCCTTTCTCTGTATCCCTCCTCCTCTCTTCCCCCTTTGCTTTTTTCTGTATCTCCCTATCTTTCCCTCTCTTCATCTCTCTGCCTCTCCCTCTATCTCCCACCCTCTCTTCCCCTCTTTTTGTATCTCTCCCCCGTTTCTCTCTCCCCCCTCTCCCTATCTTTTCCCCTCTCTATATCTGCCCCCTCTCTATATCTCCCCCCTGTGTGTGTCTGTATGTGTCTGTCCTCTCTCTCTCCCTCTCTCTCCCTCTCCCTCTCCCTCTCTCTCTGTGTCTCCCAGCGCATGCGCACCCTCTTGGCCCTGCCACAGTCAGCCACGGGGTCACGAGAGGAGAAGGAGGGTCGCCCAAAGGGAAGCCTCTGCCATGACTGGCATGCGTTTCTCACCCAGGAGTAGCGTAGAGCCCCAAGGAGAGCTTGCTGGCTTGGCTCAGCCACGGCTTTCAAAGCGAGAGAGAGAAGAGACACAGAGACAGAGCGTGAGAGAGAGATACACACATACAGACATTGATGGGCGAGCGTCTTTGGTGAGAGCTTTCTCCGAACCTGGCAGCCCCCTTTCCCCTCTACCCTGAGCTTCTTAAAGCCGTGGCTGGGTGCTGCAGGCTTGTCCCCCTTTCCGATGTCCCATCCTCTTGGATCCCATTCCCACCACATCAGCCCTTGTGTTAGCGAGGCCAGCGTCGGTCGCAGCTGGGTTGGGCCAGTGTCTTGGCATGGAGAGCAGGTTGCGCATCTCTCCAAGCGACCGAAGCACACCCAGCACCAACAAGGGCCGGAAGAAGCTCCAGCAAGAGTGAGATGCCGGAGAATCAGCCCTGGCCGCTTCTCCATCCTCTGCTGTCGCCCTTACCTTCTCAGGCTAGGCGAGGGGCGGGGCCAGTCAGTGATGGGACAGGGAGCCGTAGCAGAGATCCCAAAAAGCCGCATGCAGCTCCGAAGCCGCAGGTTCCTGACAGCCGCTCTAGTACCTTTAAATTACAAAATCCCTTCTACTCAGCCAGCAGTTGTGGACATGCTAGTTGTCAGCAATGGTAGTTAAATGCATTTCAATGATATCTTTTTCAGAGAGGCAAACACTAAACCCAAACATATAACAAGCCAGCAGGGTTTGGATTTGTGTAACATATAACATTAAAACAAAGCCGATGATGCACTAGGAGTACGTGTAAACGTAATCTGATACGCTTGTGGTGTATAATTTTGATATACTGTTTTATATATTTTTCTACTACTAAAAGCATGTAGAGACTTTGTTTTGAAAACATGCATACTTCTAAGAAATTATATTTTTTTGCCCTAGACTATAGTCCTCTATGTGCCCTTTTTCTACTGCATTTGTCCTTCAGTTGGGTTTAGCATGAAAATACTGTTGGAAGAACTCAATGAGTGCATTGGAATTTCTTCCAAATGCTTTCTGAATTGGATTAATTGTTTATAACAATGTTTTCAACTTTATGTCTATGAAAACACTAAACGTCAACTTTTTCATGCAGGAATACCTGTGTAGGTCAGTGAATTCTGTGAAGTACTCTATTGGTGGTCCTCAATAAAATACTATTTAAGGCATATTGAGGCACACTTTGCTAGTCAGTGGCCAAAGTAATAATTACAAATGACTGAGGCATACCTTCCCCAAAGAGAAAGAAGTCCATTAGAGACAAGAGTCACCAGTCTCAATTTTGGTATACTGAGATAAAATGATTGGATTACTCAGCAGATGTTTTTTGGGCTTTGGGATTAGAGGAGCCTTTGGAAGATTTAGAGCCAAAATAAAATAAGATTTTGTTCTAGTTAAATTTATGTGTTACTTCAATGTGTCATTAAAAACATTTAAAATGTTGGAATATTTATTTGGAACTTAGACTACTTGGGCCTGGTATTCATGGACAAGCTGAAGACAAACTGCTTCCCTTCACTAGCAGTACGAAAATTTATTTGAAGTATTTTCTACTTTGATAGAATTACCACCTTATATCGATAAGTACTCCAAATATTAAATGTTGCAAACTTGATTTACTTTTCATTATATCTGCATCTCATGATACCTCTCCAAAAGCTGTCATTTCATTTGGTTAGTAGGAAGAATGATAATAACATTAATTTAGTGCTTACTCTAACAATTCAGGCTTTAGCTTAATTCAGTCTAAGAACTGCCCCTTTCAAGAATGTGCAATCTAAATTCTTAAGGACCATATTTCAAGTCCCATGATGTGTTTGTTCCTAATCTGGTCTTGAGCCATGGGGCTAGTGTAACCAAATTGAAGTCCGTACAGTATTTACATTCTCTCAATGGTTGCATATATCCCCTCCTCATAAGCTGACACCTGTGATTTTAAGTAATACCTTTATTTCATTTTGAGGTAGGACATTGCGTAAGAAATTGAAACGTTGTGTTCTCTCACTATAAAGATATAATGGAACTAGTCCATCATAAAAGGCCTGCAGCTGGTTGGTCACTTGCTGGCAGAATGCTGAGCTAAAAAACCCCCCCCACTTGTGTGAAACATTTCATGAGCAATTGCACTGAATGAACCTTCGCAATCTTGGAGTTGTAATAATTGGAAGAACTGCAGTAGTAGTTGGAAAAAATAGGCAAATATACTTTGTAGTTTACTTGTAATCAATAATGAGTACATAATTCTGGGCAGGAATCATACAAAGACAATATGAACATCCATGTCCCATTACAATAATACAGTCCAAGGAAAACATAAGAACTGAAGCACCATATAAAAATTCCAGAAGACATACAATACAGATATTGTGCTCTGCTAACATCCTGACCAGCAGAATTTTATATTTTTGTTAAGTGTGACAATGTAATTGCCAGTAAAGCAAACCCACAGTAATATTTTATATGTTCATTTTACTGAGAAATTAAATGATTACGCAAAAGCTGGAAGATACTACTTTTTTGTATTATATAGATTTTGCCTGATAAAAATGTTAAAACACAACTGAAAGTCATAGTAGCTTTCCATGAAGAAGTGGATTTTATAATAATGAAATAAAATTTAAAGTGTTACTGGTAATTTCAGTGTCTTCCAGTTTATGTGGGTAGCTTTTATTCAATACCATTATTTGATTTCAAAGTAGAATACATATTTTCCATCTCTTCAAAATCCTATTGATAGATTAGAAGGATTCCTTCCCCCCCCCCCGCTCCTGTCCAACAGTAAGCTTGTTTATTCTAATACATCCCATTATTTATAAGAATAAACTTCAAAGAATCTGAAACATGCTGTCAAGTTGTGCCAACATCTAGTTCACCTTCCATAATTTTATTATACAACCGGATTTTCATCTTCAGTTCTGAAGTTTACAGACTGCCTTAAGAATACTGATTATTAGCTACTATATAGTTGAATAATGGATTTCAATTAGACTGCAAAGGATTGCAATTCAATCTTTTGTATGACATAACATTAGTGAGATTAATGACTAGAACATTTGAAAATGATTTAAGGAAGTTTCAACATAACTTGAATATATAATTAATATTATAATTAAGGGTTTAAACTGCTTAGTTGGAAGTTGTTTCCTCTACTGAAAATATTTTAATAGGCTATATAATAGCTCTTTGTGTCTGCCTAATAAAAAGATTTAAAAACTTTCCAATATCACTACAAAACCTAATTAAAAATATGTAGAAAATTATGAAAAGACGGGTTTTAAATCAAACTGATTAAAAGTCTGTACCGTATCTGTCAGCATAAATAAAAGTATGGAGAATAGGAAAAAACCTGAAGTAGAAAAAAACCTGAAGGGCACTAGGTTGTTTAAATCTACTGATTTTCCAAACTGCCGATACTTGCAACACTGCTTTTCTGCTAAAACAAAACAAAACAGAACACTGCCAAATTTGTAATTATTCAAAGGAGAAATTTCCCCTCCGCCCAAAAAAGACCCCAGCACAAATCCCTTTTCAACACTAAAGTTGCCTTACTTATCTTTAATAGCGAAGTGCTGAAGCCGCGCTTGAAAGCTGGGTTTGTTATGAGTGCCTGACTCTTCCGCTTCCAGTGTTGGGGCCGATACGTGTTGGCTTGGAGCCGCGCGAGGAACGGGCTGCTACTTGGCCGCCTTTGCGTGAGTCAGAAGTGGGGGCCGGGGAGAAAAGCTACTAGTGTGAAATCACGTCATAAGGCGGATTTTCCGTTTCCACGGCAACCCTCTTCGGAGGCTGCGTTTAACCCCAAGGTAGAGGAAATGGATGGCGCGGCGCCTGCCTGGGAAAAGGAGGGTGGGAAGGGAAGGGCTACCCGGTGGATGGGCAGGAAAAGGTGGCCGCCCTCCCGCCCACCGGGGGCTCTCAGGTAAAGTTTACTCATAAGCAGAGAGCTGCAGTTAAAAAAAATACGATATGAATCTGACAGGAGCTCGGTAGTAGACACTTCTCACCCGCTTGCACCACATTGTCTCCGAGGAAACACGTATATAATAGATTTCAAGAAAGCTGACTAGATTGAATAGTGCGATTAAAAAAAAGAACACTAGAGGGCGGTTGTTTTCTCTGAATACTTCAATTCACAGTATAAACTTTCCCAATTAACTTGACGTCACTTGTGTTAATCCTTGGAATTTAAAGAATAAATATAGCGGAGATTTTAAAACGTTTATAGAAAAGCATCCCTCCTCTGGTCCCTTATTTTTTGTTTTTGATAACTTACTAGTGCGCTGCCCCTGAACATGTTTCCCTTTTATTATCCAATGAAGACTAACCATTTTTATGTTTAAACCCATTTAGGTTCAAAAATTCACATTTTTAGTTGCTTGTTCTTAATAGCAGCCTGCAATGACTGCAATGAGATTTAATATTGTGTAGTTTACATACATAATATTGTGTAGTTTAATATTGTGTAGTTTATAACAATGAAGAGTAGTTAAACCTAAGAGTTGGATGTTATTAAACCTGTTTTTTTCTGTATTACATCTGCTAAAATCAGATATGTTTAATTCTTGGACAACAGACATGTTTGCTGATTGAAGTGTAGCGACACTTACATTGCTAGCAAATGATATTGTGATTTTATTTTTTATGTTCTATACTGCCACTGACTTGTGCCTTCAAGTCAGTGTTAACTCCTAGTGATTGCTTGGACTAATCGCTGCATTTTTCTTACAAAATTTCAGAAGTGTTTTGCTATTGTTCTTTTCCTATACCTCAGACAGACAGTTTGCCCAAAGCTGGCTTTGTGCCTAAGGCAGAACTAGAATTACTGTCTCTAAATTTCTAGCCTGATGCCTTGGCTTAAGAACTACCCAAGCCAGTTCTCAATAATTACTACATTAAGCTATATTTAATACATTTTTGTAAGATATATGTGACATAGTAGAGCTTAATTGGATTCCTTTAAATACAATTAATACTGTCTATTTGGAAGGTTAAATACAAATAGCCAGAAAACCTTGATGTAATCTTATTCTCAAACTAACCCTAGATTTTTTTTCAATTTACTAATTAAGCTATAATTACAAGGGTCTTTACCACTTTCCAAATAAGAAAACGTGCACTTCCATATAATATGCTAAATAATGTATGTACTTGCATGACCAGTAATATATATATAGAACTCTTCAAGTGTATCATAATGCATTTCCCTTTGATATTTACATGCATTAATATTTGGTCTGCATTTAATCATTAGTAATCATAACTGCAATTCTTTTTGTTTCAAAAAGATCATTTTAAACATATGGTTTTTAAGGAGAGAAATTGGTTTAGCATTTTGAACACCTTCCAGAAATGTGCAACCTGATCCAACATCCACCATAATGTTCTGGGGTAGTAAGCCCAGCAATTTTTCAGCACTGTCCTACAAGATTCCCTGGGAAATTTACAACATAGCCAAAAAAGTGGAAGTTATTTCTAGATGTATACAGATACATTAACACATAGATTATTACAAGTAACATAATTAACTATCTTAGTGACATGCATGTTATACATTAATTTATACAGAGCATGTAAGGCCATTTTACAATCAAGTAATTTGAGCAGGCCTAAACCCCTTAACCGTTCATTTAACCGTATTGTGTTAGTGAACTCTTGGTGCTATATCAAGTGAATGGATGAAGTGGCTGTTGTAAAAAAATCTTAATATATTATGCTATAAGAATTAAAACTATTACTCTATATGCTCGTGAATAAGACAATCTTCAGTTATCATTTAACCAAAATAGCAGACAAATGTGGTATCCTGCCCCTCAATATTTTTGCACGTAATTTTCATAATTATCTGGAATGGCACGCTTTTCATGGTAGTTTGGTTAAAAATTTGAGGTTGGCTTTTCTATGGATGGGCTTCTTTGTGAGCATATACAGGTACTTTTAAAAAGTTAAAAACTTTAAAAAAAATTTTAAAGTACCTGTACGCCATATATACTTCCTGATAAGCCTATCTGCGGATAAGCTAAATCCAATTTTGAACTGCATTTTGAAATCTAAAATTCATAGCTCACCCACAAGTCAATTTGGTAAATAAGTTAATAAGACAAAGATTTCATAATAGTTGAAATAGTTGCATTATTTTTAAATATGGATATATAGTTTAAACTACATAATCATAAACAATCATCTGGTTGTTTCCATTTTTTTGTAATCCAGTAAAATGATTTTGTCAACATTGTCTGTCAGTAACTGCTTCTTTGAGTCCTTATAAAGTCAGGCTTGTCTCATTGATATGTAACCCCTTTATCTTTTCTCTCCCTTTTTTTCAAGAACCTTTGATTTTGCTTTTCAAAAGTCAACTGGACTTCTTTGTTTTTTCTTAAAGACATTTCCTTTCTCATGCAAGAAGCATCTTCAGTTTTGAGAACTGAAATGAACCTTTTGAAAAGCACCTTTGGGACAACCATGACCTAGATGAATGAGAATCTCCATAGACATTTTCTTTGTGTTAACATTTATAGAATAGTTAAGCTTTGGCTTCAGTGCCTGTACTCCCTGTGAGGAATGTGGTTCATTTATTACATTTAGATTCAGTATCTGGTCATGGCATTTTATAAGATTATACAAACAAAATACAGTCTGCCTAAAAATAGAAATATTTTTTAAAAATACTGTATATACAGCAAAACAGATCCATGAGGGGAAAAAAACTTAAAGTTGCTAATGTAGGTTTTTTCTTTCTTATGGTTTTGGGTCCGTGAACTTTAAAGAATTAGAGGACCACAATTGTACTGCAGAGAGATACAAGAAAATATCTGATAGTACAGGGAAGAGGGAAGGGTAGTTAAGTCAAAACTGAAGGAAAAGACAATTGGATGTGTGGAGAAGATGAAACAGTTTGGTAGAATGAGACTCTGAAACTGACATAATTGTAGTAAGAAGACTAACAGTCTTCCAAGCTTTTCAGAGAAGACAGACCAGCTACAAACCAGCCAGTAGCCAGTATTTGTGTCCTAGTGTGATTTTAGATGCTTCCGACTCCTCTTGAGTGCAGCTTGTTCATTGGTAGCTTTTGTACTATATATTGTTGGAAGTCTGAGGAAAATATAATTGTTCAGTAGTTTGTTAGGTATTGGAATGGGAACTGATCTGAGCCCTTTTTGAGGGTTTTATTTTACAAATTGCACATAGCACTTTTAACTAGATCATTGGTAAGATTTTAAAGAGTGCTCAGTTTTATCAGCATCTGCAGCTTTATTGTTAGCTATGTTTTGGAAACCCAATTAATAATTTTCAAGGATGGCTGGCTCAAATTCTGTGATTAAACTGTCATACATCTCATTGATTTTCGACAATTCTGTTATTTGTACTTCTCTTCTTTGTATAGATAATCTTCATTTAGTGACCACAGCTGGGATCAACAATTGGGTTGTTAAGCAAAGCAGTCACTAAGTGAAACTGTCACTCTGCTTATCTTATTTCAGCTTTGCTTTGCTTTACAGACCTGTGAAGATTGTAAATGCAATGATTGGTCATAGAGGTACTGTTTTTCATCACTGCCTTATTGTGAATAGTCGTTAAATGAGGCAGTTACTAAATGAGTACTACCTGTATTTTCTTTCTCCAGTATATCTCACTTATCTCCCTCAGTGTCTTTGCATTATTTATATAAACATGACTCTGCCTTTTCCTGCTGTTTTCTGGAATCCAGTATTTATTTGAGCATTTTTTTCTGTCTCTTGTTTTATTTTCTGTCTTTTGTCAGCTATTTTTCAGTCCCAGGCCATTTCATCTTCTTTTTTTTTGTTGTTTTACATCTGGGGATATATAGTTAACTATATGTTCAATATACCTTGCTCAACAATCTACCACTTAAGTGTTTTATTATTTTAAATAATACAACATCAAAGAATTACATCAATTATACATACTAGATCACAGAATCAAAGTTAAAAGGGTGCATTTAAGTTGTCAAATACAGTTACCTGCTTAGTGCTGGAAATCAAGTAAAGCATCCATGACATGTTTTATTCTGCCTCTGCTAAGAAGTCCATCACTCTCTGGGTATTTGGTTCCATTTGTAAAACTGGTTTTACTGTTTTTCCAACAGTCCAAATCTGCTTCCTGTTACTTAAATCCATTATTCATGTCCTGTACTCTGAGATGGTAGAAAACAGGTTTTAGCTTTCTCTATGACGTCTTCTGTCTTTCTTCTAAAAATTGCACATTCTTTGTATCTTCACTATTGCTTTCCTAAATTTAGTTGTAATCCTTTATTATTCTTGTTGCTGTTTTCTATATCTATTCCATTTTTAAAAACCTTTCTATGGATTGGTGCCCAAAATGGAATACTCATGGGTTGAATGCATTATCAGGTGAAATATTTATCTTCTTTGATTTGAAAACTATACTTGAAAACAGTTGCTTTTTCTTTTCCTTTCTTGCAAAATCAACCTGATGCTGATTCATATTTAATTAGTTGATAAATAACTGTTCCAAACTCTCTTTCACAAGTATTGCTATCAAGACAGATATTCTCCATTTTATAACTGCATTTAATTTTTTAACTGTTCCATGAAGCATAAACACTAATCAGTTTATTTTGGAGACATCTGAAGAAAGGGTTTTTTGTTTTCCTTTTTAACATTTTTCATTCTCTGAGCTTTATCTGTTCTAGCATCTCTATAATTTAGGATTATGAGTACTATTCCTTGCTGACCTATCTTATTTCTCACCTCCTATATGTATGTTGGTTTTAGATCTTTACTCATTTTGGATTGTTTGTTATCGTTTCCCCCTTCTTGGCACTCTTTTTACTATTGTGTTTTTAATATCTTTTTAAAAGGAACTCCCCTGAATCTCAAATTCTTTCCCCATAAGCTTCTCCTGCCATGGAATTACTTTTGCTCCGCATTTATTAAAATTTGTTTTCTTAAAATCTAGTATACAAATTGAACTATACTTATGTACTGTTTTCATTCAAGTGTATTCTAGCATTGTATGGTTACTATAAAGTTATGGATAGCTATCTTCTTGTATCTTCTTCCATTGGCTGAAAATAGTAAGCAAAAAAACTGCCGAAAATTTTGTTAAGGATCATTTCTGACATAGTTTGTAGGAAGACAACTGTTGTTACTTTATGGCAGCAAAAAGCAGAAGAATATTATAGTATTTTTTCCAAATAAGAATTTGTTAGAGTTTGCAGCAATCCAAACAGCACACAAGTAAATAATTCAGCAGGATTCATTTATAGAAGAAACTTCTTTATATACAATAATATACAGTATGATG
>JANHFL010008308.1:4384-14773 GCA_032468155.1 Oxyrhabdium leporinum
ATTATTGGGCCTTGATCCTATAAACTATCATATACTATGAAAGCCTATCCTTATTTTAATCAGTTCAGAATCTTTTTTTTTGCAGTTCAAAAGGTATAACAGGACTTCTTCCAACTCAATATACAGTAAAAATATTATATGAATGAGAATCCTGGACTGAGATGAAAATATAAAGAACAAGATTGAATATTCTGGTATGTTTTTTCTATAATCTTTTTCAGACTTGTCTAAGTTTTATGTAAGTTTTTATTTGGTTCTGTCAATGTTTATTTTTTATCCTACATTTTTTATTTTTATAAATTACTCAAGGCAGTCTACATACCTATTTTCCCTCCTCCTATTTTCCCCACAACAACAACCCTGTGAAGTGGGTTAGGTTGAGAGAGTGACAGGCCCAACAGCAATCAGCTGACTTTCAAGCCTCAGGCAGGACTAGAACTCAGAATAGCGATAGCACTTAGACTTATATACCGCTTTATAGTGGTTTACAGCCCTCTCTAAGTGGTTTACAGAGTATTGCCCCAACAGTTTGGGTTTTCGTTTTACCCACCTCGGAAGGATGGAAGGCTGAGTCAACCTTGAGCCTGGTCAGATTTGAACTACCAAATTGCAGTCAGCCAGCAGTCAGCAGAAGAAGCCTGCAGTACTGCATTCTAACCACTGTGCCACCGTATCTTATCATTTCCTGGTTTCTAGGCTAGTATCTAAACCACTACTTCAAAGTAGCTCTAAATGTTAATTAGATTAAAAGTTAACAAGTATAATTAAAATACATTTCTAATTTTCATAAGCTTGGTTTATTCTAGCTTGTCTGCCATATCCCTTATCTCATTTGATTAGAAACGTCTATTTCTCTAATTCTTCTAATAAAACATTAATTGTATGTGCAAGTGAGTTCAGATCTGTTCTAGTAATATATTTGGGTTAAATCAAATGTAAATTTCTCTTCAGGATTAGTGCTTTTTTGGCATGAAGATTCCTAATATAATACCAGGCTGTTGTTTCTCAGTAGTTTTGCAGAATGCGACAACTCGCCGTAAACAACTCATCACAATCAACTCATGGCCAAGTCACCATGCAGCGAATTGGCTGCGGCAAGTTGGCTGCAGTGAGTTGGCCACAGTGAGTTTATCATGGCAAGTTGTTACAGATCCGTAGTTTTGAGGGCATCCTCATATTAACAATAATGGCTGCTCCAGAAAGGAGAAGGGAAGAATGCATACCTGTTCCATTCTGTAACCCAGATTTTCCTATCATGCACTCAAAGATGTAGTCTGAAATATTAATATGTAAATGAACATCACAGGGTAAATAGGAATGAATGACTTAGTTTCTTTCTTATGTCTGCATGTATTACCTATAAGACCAGTAGTACTAAAATGTTGTTTCTCAGAAAACAATGTATTTTGTTTGAAAATAAAGGATTTATACTCTTTTCACCAAGAATCATGTAAATATATATATAAATGCAGTGTTAAGATCAAGACAAAACAATTCCTCCCTCTCCTGTGCTATTTTAGCAGACCTATAATATTGTGACCAGTTCTGGGCCATGTTTTAGGAAAAACACTGACAACAGAGAAAAATAGCCAAGATGATAAGGGACCTCAAAAGAAAAAAATTAATGGACTATTGAAGATGTCAAATAGGCTTATCAGGAAAAAAGTCTGCAATATATATGCTAGCTCTGCAAAGTTGTCATGGAGAAATTCAAAGTTTCTCCAGATAGTAGGATACGTAACAGTGGGTTTAAACAATAAGAAATTTTGATTGGACAAATTTCTAACAGTAATACTTATTTAACAATGGAACAATTTGCTCTGTGAAGTCGTGGATTCTTATTTATGTGAAGTATTTAAACAAAGTATTCATGGCTGAGGATGCTGCAATAGTGGATTTTTGCACTGGCCAGGGATTGGTATAGATCAGGGGTGTCAAACTCACGGTGTCCAGTTGTTGTCATGTGATGTATCATGACTGTTCCCCCTTCACTAAAATGGGGGTGGGGGTGGCCAGTGTGTGACGCATCTGGCCTGCGGGACACGAGTTTGACACGCCTGGTATAGATCTCTCAGGTAATCTCTAAACTTTATAATATTTGATTGTTTAGAGGCAAACTTTATGTAATAGCATTCATACAATTAATACTTACATGAATGTTGAAAATTCAATTATAGGCATTTTGAAAGCTGATTAGGATTGAATACTTGTGTGAAAGAAAGATGATAATGGTGATGGTAGCATTTGATCCAAATATCAGTTACATATTAGCTTTAGGGAAGCTAGTTATGCAGAAGATCATATTCCTTAAACATGTACTGGGATATGAACAGTTAAGTGATGACAGAAGAGAGAAATGCCTTTTAGCAAAATATGAAAAGTTATAGGGGAATAATTCAAGTTCTTGTTGCTTAGTCTGCTCCATAATTACCATTAGTATTTTGCCAGTAGCATAAAGTATTAGTAAGAAACTAACTTGCATTACTGTAGTTGATGCTATATCTGTCTCCCATGTCACAATCTTAAACCTGTTGTTCTGTTCTTAACTCAGTTCTTAATGTATTGTTTCCTAGAAGAGGTGTAAAGCTGGCACTCGAATTTTCATTCAAATGAATTAAAAATTATGTTTCCACATGAAAAAGTCAGAATTGTGGGATATGTTCAAATTACATTCTTTATTATGGATCACCTTTAAGGGTTAAGATAAAAGGCACTATTTTGCAGTACTTCCATCCTAAGTGGGTGATTTTGTCAGTGATGGGAGAGAGTGGGATTTTGGCTGTCCTTGGCTGTTCAATATTTATATGAAACTATTAGGATAAATCATCCATTAATTTAGGATAAAATAAACAATATACTGTTGATATAATTACACACCCAGATATTGGAGAATTTGACCTCATGTTTAAAGATTTGAAAAGAGGCGTTGAATGGAATGAAAGATGCTGAAATTGAACTCTTGCAAGGCTGGGATGCTATCCAAAAATGCCTAGCTGTCAGTCAGCTCCTATTCTGACTTTGAATGAAGTTGCTGCATTTAGATTTTGGATAGGTTTCTGAATGCAATTCCCAGAGTTGCTTTTTAACTTACAAAACCATAACTCCCAAACTCTGCTATGGTGTAATGGCACCCCACATCAAACTCTCAGGAGTGCCCCAGAATACTTTAGTATTTAATACATGGATATGTTAGAGTTGACTGTGATGCCCCAGGATGTCCTGGCAGTCCATTTGAGTGCTGGGGTACCATGAATGCTAAGGGAAACTGGGAAAGTTTG
The DNA here is from genome assembly GCA_032468155.1 of Oxyrhabdium leporinum. Classification (NCBI taxonomy): domain Eukaryota; kingdom Metazoa; phylum Chordata; class Lepidosauria; order Squamata; family Cyclocoridae; genus Oxyrhabdium; species Oxyrhabdium leporinum. The sequence goes on from JANHFL010008308.1 coordinate 7,663, forward strand.
GCAATCTCTGTTATAATGGTCAACATGCTTATGTTCCACTTGGTTAGTGGCTTGGGTAGTGCCCACTCTGTGGGTTTTCAGGAAGGTGTAAACCAGCATAAGAGTGTAGGGTGTATTTCATCATTAGTTTTAGGTTGAGTGTCAGCTTACAACTTCATTATTTTAAAATTTAATTTGTAAACTGTTGCGAGTTACACTAGAAAAGATAGTACATATTGGTGATGCGTAAATCAATATATCCAGCTATTTTTGTCATTTCATGCTTTGATTGCACCAGATATTGGATATTATTGTTATTGTTGCATATTTTAGGTAGACCTTTTGCTTATTTTCTATATTTTCTATTTTTATTAAAATTATTTTTAAGTTCCTAAAAAGGTGTTTTATATTGTCATATATTTAGTTTTTAAAAAAAATAGAAATCTGCATTTGATTTTGTAAGAACACTACTTAATATCAGACCTTTCCTCCTCATCTTCTGAAAGAATTTACATTATTTCCATTTTCATTAAGAATTACTCAGTAATTTCTGCAAAACATTTTTGTATTTCATAGCAAATTGTTTTCCTTCTAACACATATTCTGATTGTTAAGAAAGTTCTTTTTCAAGAGACAGGAGCTTCAAAGACTTTTTTAGGGTTGTGATAAATGAAGATAATAAATTAAAGTCTCCAGTATACACAAACATGTTATAAGCAACAGACCTGATGTCGACGTTAGGAAGAAAATATTCTGATATGGTTAACTTTCTTAATTTTTGTTTCTTTCCAGCCTCCACTGCCCCCCCCCCTCAAAATCCTTGGTTATTTGTATTTCTTTCTGATCATTCTTATCCATCTTGCATCAAACTCCTGAACTGTTCAAAACTATGGGATCAATCGCAGGTTCTCCTTCCTTGATCTAATTGGTCAGGCTGGTACTGGTTGGAGTATATGACTTGATGAAATCAATATCAATGGTCTTTACTCAGCTGATCCCTTTGGGAAGTGCACCATCACTTTATTAACAACTGAGCTCTTGACTGTCTTGGTATTTCTGTGCAATTTCTGATAGTCATATGAGAATTTATATAGGAGCTGAATATGGTCCACTAAATGAGATGAAGCAACTGCTGCCCTGCCTGAGATAAGAGGTGAGGACACAATAAGAGCTAAAAGTGAGATGTGAAAAAAAATCGTTTCCCACAGCATTACATTTTAAAGTGGCTGTTTTGATAATCCAGCATAATTCCTAGAGTCTCTGATCAGAGACTTTGAAATAGGAATCAATGACAAACCCCAAGACTGTCCTGAATGCTGGGTGCTGTGGTTTCTATAGCAACAGAAACTGAAGATGTTAGAAAGAATAACTGAGAAAATCACATACTTAACTATTGGATGCTAAATTTATCTTGAAAATATTTTGGTCTTATTTTTTACCCATTCAGTTTCCTTTTTTGAAATGTTATGAGAAGAGTAGTAGCTTGCACTTGCAGCAACAAGATATGGAAATAATCATGCTGATGCTGTTAACATTGCTCATAAGTACGTCTATTCCTTTTTGATGCAGAAGATAAGCCTTCCTTCCTTCCTTCCTTCCTTCCTTTCTTTTCAAGAAGAGGGGTTCCTCCCCCTACCTTATCCTTCCCTCCCAATTGTGACAAATAGGAAACATTCTTCTACTGTATGCCCAAAGTGTTCAAATTATTCAGACTTTTGAGTTGTGCAAGTTGTGGATATATCCCCTACTCTTAGGTGCTCCCCTTTTTCTCTTCATTTTGATTTTGTCTTTAATCATTTAATTAAACTGAACAAACAGAAAAAAGGAAAGAAAAAGTATTGTGTATATACACTGTATATATAAAACGCATGTATAGTTTTACAGAGTTTCAATAAAGCATGGCCATATTTGATTGTACCTGTTCATATATAGTCTGTAAACAACTTGTTTAATTTCCATGTAGATACATAATTAAAAAGAACAAAACATATTAAAGTATTAAAATATTCAAATTCAAATTAATAAATGAAATATAAATTATAGTAATAAATATTTGTGATCCTCCTGAGAATATAATGATTTTAAGACATTGCAATAACATGCATTTGAATAAATATTTGAATGAAATGTTATTAAATCTCCAACAAACAGCTCACTTCTTTTCTATACAAAAGTGAGGAAGGTTGTGTTTCCTTTGTTTTGCAAGGTCTGAAAAGACCCAAAACATCAGGCTAACTAAAAGTTGTGGTAGATTGAAATTGATGAACTCGGACACCATCTTCTCACTAACCTTCCCTAACTGGGAAGGATCTCTATTTCCTCCTGGTTTGATAGATGTCCTGATGAGAAATCTTGTATTACCAGTAGCTATGATACTTCCTACCCCTTGTAAACATTCAGGCAGATTTCCCCATGTATGTATTCATAATGGTTACCCAGCTTCGTTTTCCTAATGGTAGCTCTGCCACTGCCTGACCTAATCAAGTTTTTCAATGGTGCCTTGGAATTGGCAGTTTAGAATATTATGCCCATCCTGAACTATAACACCAAACGAAACCCAAAACAGAATTCATTAGAGAAGTGATTGGTAATTCTTTTTCTTGCAAAATGATTATGCTGGATGGGAAGAGAAATATGGTTGAAATTCAGACAATCTCCACCTGGAACCTTGTTCATGTTGCAATGTGCACATGCAGTAACACTGAACACCCCGTGTTTGATGTGTGCTAAACATAGTACTGAGAGGTCAGTACTTTTTGTACTAACATATTTTTGTACCAACTGAAGAATGGGAGAAAAGCAAATTATTACCAACATGAGTTACCCATGGGGCATAGGCTCTGTTCAAAGCAGAACAAAATGAAACAATGATTTTCTTTAATTATTGCATAGCTAATTCTATGTAATGCTACAGTTAACTATTTTTCCATTTTTTTTCATACATACTTTCCCCAAGTGAGATATTTTCCAGTCTGAATTCAAACATTTTTTGTCTCCTAACTAGAACTTTGCATTTGACTGATTTAAAAATATTATTTTCATCAAAGTTCTCCAAGCATTTTTTTTTTAATCACAGTTAACACTTTCTGGATGTCTTAACCCAAAATAGTATTTTAGTATTGCATTTCCTTTCTTTGAAGCCCTTTACCCCTTGACTCATCTTCAGCTTCTGGTCTTCCAAGCATCCCAGTTAGTTTCCCATGTGTTGTTATCCAGTGCTGCCCCTTCCCCACTCCTATATTCATGTCTTTAGTTTTCCTTTACCAAATGTAAAACTTTGCATCTATCTCAGCTAAAGTTCATCTTGATGAATTTTGTAATTTTGTAATCTTGTCAGGATTAGATAGTGTCGTCTACTAGTGTGATGTAATCCCTCCTCTGAAAATTTGTCAATCATATTTTCAAACTCTCATTCAAATCATGTGTAAATGTGTTAACCATTTCCGGAATAGATCCCTCAAATATACCACCCAATTGTTCTTGCATTGATTTACATTTTTGGATACAGTCAGTTCTGTTTTCATTTAATATTAGCATTGTCTAGCCCAGTTCCTTTACCCACCACTAAACTAAATGCTTGAAAGACCCAGCACATTGAAAATGTAGCCATGTAACTACTTGTTTGTCATTCAGAAGAATTTGAAGAGACAAAATAGGTTTAGCAGGATTTTAAAGGAGTAATTGAAGTTAAGCTGGCCGCTCAACTTCTTTGGAGTATTTAGTAGTAAGCAAAGGAATATGAACAGCATTTCATCCTGGACATTATTTGACATAGGATACTGGCCTAAATAATTTTTTGATTTAGCAAGGCTTTTAGGAATACAGACAGTTAACCTTTAATAGGTGACTCATCTAAGTCATTGGTAACGTTAATTAGCAGAAATACCAAGAATTTAATTTAATATTTTCATTGAACAAGACATGCCTATTTTCAATGAGCCATATCTCTTTCCCAATGTTAGTGTGCTCAGACTTATTTATGATTTTAAAAAAGAGATGAAAGTTTAAAAAGCAGTAAAAGTCCATTATTTTGATAGCAGGAGCTGACTTTTACTTTTCCTTTATAACATAATATAATGATTAGACCAGTTCTGCACAACTATGCCTGCAGGCAGCATACATCCCACCAAAGAGCCTTGTGTGGCTTGCCAATGTTTCTTAAAAAGTAATCAGTTTGCTGCTGCTGACCAGAAAGAAGCTTTGCCAAGTATCCTCAAGCATCACCATGGCTGCCAGCATCAGTGTTGCCACTGTTCTGCTAGCTGCCAAACACCTGATCGGTGTGTCTGGTATTCCAAGGGCTTTCTTTAATTTACCAATATGACTTTCTCTTGCACAGTTGTGGAGGGTAATTGTATGTATGAATATATGGTAGTATCAGGGACAAGATGGTATTAATGGTATACTTGTGCAGTCTAATCATCCAGCATGCTTCCACAGTCGCTTATCCACTTCAGGCTTGAGAATAATAACTGAAAATAAATAACTTTGGCACAAGTTCAGAAACTATATATATTGATATATATATGGATGTGGATGTGGATGTTGCTTACTTTGGTCAAATTAATCCATACTGTGAAAATTGTCTCTAATAGCACTTGTGTGTTCTGGTTTTGGCTGTGAAAATGGATTTTATAATTTGACTCAAATTAATTTATATACATAGTAATAATGGAAAATCATTACAGGATGTGCTTGTTTGAAAAAAATCTACAAATAATCAATGAAAAAGTTTTTAAGAAATATGAACAAAATGCATAGTGGCCAATATTTGTAATAATATGTGAAAATGATACAGAGGAAAACTTTTGTTTGAAATTTATGTGTGAAATAGTGAAAACAAGCAAGGTGTCACTTCTTGTTGTGGACAATGCTACACAGAAATGTAACTATTTTTCACCCAATCATTATTTTAGCATAATCCAATTGCACATGAAGATTTTACATGGAAATACTGGTGATATCTTGATATCTTGGCTAGATGAGAAAAAAAGTGTTTTTTATGAAAAGGTATAATAACAATCTTAATGTTTATTAAATATATGTTTGTAACAGTAAATGCAAATAAACTGTCTATTTTCAAGGCGTCTTGTAATTATGCTGGGCCTCTCTGTTGTACGTCCTGGACATCCTTAATACTCTCCTTTATTGGGGAAATAAACAGTTTATCCCTTATAACCTACCCTTATTTCTCTAAACCAGCCGAAGATGTAGAGAAAATGTTTTCATGTCACAAATGCTGAAATAATATTCAATTGCTAATACAATAGTAAATAAGTGGCATTATGTTTTTTGCTACTCTGGAATGACATTACTGTTAATGTCTACCTGTCTAGCTTGCCAACATCCGGATACTCGGGCTTCAATCAATATTTAGTAATATTGCACATTTGCCTACAGAAGGCACTAGAATCAAACTCTCTCTGGGTAGGACTAGAGAAATGTTTCTTTTTAGAAGCCTTGAAACTGCCAGTGCCAATCAGCATGGATAATATTGGATTAGACAGGTGTCTAGTTTAACTGAATAAAAAGTAGCTTCCATGATGCCTTATTTAGCAAAACTATAAGATGCTCACAAGTTTGAGGTGCCATTGTGAATGTTTGGGAGGAGGCAAAGGGGGAAAGTGGTGAAATGTATTCATGACGCAAAAAAATATTTTTTTAAATTTGTTTGTGAAATTTATAAGCCACTTATCTTGCAAGATTGAATTCTGAAGTAAGTATGTATGAATTAGAGAATGCATGCATACATGTATTTAAAAGAAGTTGTGAGAAGGATGTAAGGATTTTCAAAACTGAGATCACTGAATATCATAGCTGGTATTAACTGTGCAAGAAAGAAATCAAATTCCTATATAGGATTTGGAGGTGTTCGTGATACAATAGGCTTCCAGTTCTCCAGTCAAATATTCCCATATGCAAAAGAAAGAACCGAGTAAAATAGTAATTCTACAGTGACATATCAAGTTATATTCATAATGTATTGTTCTTGAGTGCTGTTGCTGTAGTAGAATAACGAATAGATTGGATTAGTGTACAGTTTTATTATTATTCATATATTATCTGGAATAGAAGCAAACGATCGTGCTCAGATTTTCACATTCTGAATTTGCATGTAATTATCCACATGCAAAATCTGAAAAATAGAATAGAACAATTTATATATTTTTTTAATTTTCCGCTATGAAAAAATGTATTAATTATTGCTAATTATTTAAAGCATTTTCATTTTTCAGTCACAAAGTTACTCAGAAAACCTTAAAAATTAATGAGTCACAGTAATTAATAGTTACAATTCTTAATAATAAAATATTTCTGAAGATAGCATAAGATAAAACTTGAAGCTTGTATCACATTATGGTATACTTCAATATTTATTTTATTTATTTTATTTATTTGCCATTCCTCTCTTACCCAACAACTTAGGGTGGCTATTTTACATCAGATATTGGGAGCATTGAGTTATCTTGTTTAACATTTGTGTGGTATTTATGATTTTCAATATATAAATATGACTATTAATAAGATAAAATATAATTGGTTCTTCTGTATTTTGTATGTTATTTGTGGTATTATTGTAACATAAATTGGTTCAGAAATATATATACAATATTTGCTTGTCAAGATGATTATCTGCCTGCTGGATAAAAGAAAAGGGGTAAAATTACTGAAATGCAGACAGACATTTTATTCTACAATACAGTATTTCCCAAAGGATTTGAAACCAGTTTTGGGTGTCTGTTGCAGCTGACCTTTGAAAGAATAAATTAGGTTTTTCAAGCCTTCTCTGATGTGTAGCCAAAAGGGAGCTGTCTAGTTACATGCATTTTTAAACATCTGCTAGGAGAATCTAAGATCAAAATGCAAAATCTTTGGCTCAGCGGTCGTCCCTTGAGAAAATGGGAAATCTCTGAACTTATAAAGCTGAAGCACTTTCAGGCGTATAGTATTTTCTACACAGAAAATTGTTTCTCATTGTACCTACTGTCTACCTACTAGAAGTGTAAAATTGATCAAATAGAGCATTGCAGTACAAACCTGAAGCAAATACATAGGATACAGAGAGAGGGAGGGAGGGAAGGAGGGAGAGAGGGGGGGAGGGAGAGGGAGGGATATATTAAGTTCATTTAAT
>JANHFL010008309.1:0-21203 GCA_032468155.1 Oxyrhabdium leporinum
CTATGAAAGCTATTTGTTGATGTTATATTATAATATCTTATATTACTTTGTTATTGACTATCAACTTGGAAACGCATGTTTGTGTGCCTATGTGAAAATCTCTTCCTAACCCTAGTGGCTTTTTTTTTGAAATTTAGGAAAGGATTTTTTTCTGCTAAAAAAGTTATGTTTATCATGAAACAATATATGTAGTTTATCATTACATAATTTTGTTAACAGCTATATTATTTCCACTACAGTTATGTAAATGCCAGCACATGAATTATAGAATTATTTGTATTGAATTTCCAAGAATTATTCATTTATCCGTGGGATCATGTTCTACTTAGTAGCTTCATATGCCAATCTGTTTGTTTTTTTAATAAGGTAAATACAACAGCAGAGAGGTCTCATTGGACCAATCAGCTTTCTAAATACTTCTCAGTAACCTCAACGTTAAACAAAATTAAATACATTTATCCGGGTGTTTTCTTTTAGACCATTTCCTGATCAAACTAATATAGAATTCTCTTTGGCTTTAGAATGTAGCTACACTATGTATTGCAGCTGTGCTGATGAGTTGGATTCTGGAGCTCAGCACAGGAGATGATATGGAGATACATTTGGCTGTGTTTATCCCTGGGTAGCTGGAAAAGTACAGAGGCAAGGTTGAGTTCAAGAGCACTTGGGGGCCAATGTGGCATTGTTTTCATACAACATGCTCCATTAAAATCCTAACGTGCTGATTATAATTACAATGAGCTTCATAAAGAAGCATCAATTTGCAACTTAATTTGGTCTTCCCACATAAAGTATCTATTTCTTAAGAAGGAAGAATTCTATGTGTAGTGCAGAAATTTTATACAATTGAATGTCTCACTTGCTACAAAAAAACATGAGAGGGGCAGGATTTCTGTAGGTAGATTATTGTTATTATTATTAATCATCCAGATGTTCAGACTGGGTTTGGCATTTTTGTCTACCTATTGAGTCTGTTCCAAGGACCTGGGATAGGCAGATGTTTGATGGTATATATATCATTGTATATATCGTCACAGGATGATACGTTTGTTTTCAATCACTGCATATTTGCAATGGGTTAACACCTTTTCTTCCAGGAGTTCTTCAGCTGCTAGCCCTGGTTGCTCAGCTAACAGTCCTGATTTCTGTAGCCCATTGTTCATCAGATATCCAGAAACTCCAACATCTGGCGTGGACCTTATTAACCCGGGCAATGTCCGAGCCGGTAGGGCTTTCTGAAATTTATGTCTCTCCATATTTTTAATGAGAGAGACACCCTTTGTCTAACTCCTCTGATGAGACCTGTGCAGAACCTCTGGCATAGCTCTCATCTTCCCTAGAGCACATGATCCCACAATTACGTCAAAGTAGTGCTTTGAAGGGGGTTGTTTTTGCTGTTGTTATTATTATCATTATGCATATGATGAAGATTGCTGTATATATGTAAACATATGCACACAATCCACATAATTATATCCAAAATGTCTGTGGAGGTATGGCAGTGGCCTAACAATTGGAATTCAGCAATCCATGCAATTGCCTCTGATGTTGCTTTGTGCAGATCTTCTAGTGAATCAGAGAAGGCATGTCGTGGGCAATCTTGCAGAATATGTTTAATAGTTTGCATATCAACACCACGATCAAACAAGGGGAATCTTTCTTTCCCCACTGATACAGGGCAGGTAGATTATGGCAAGTGTCTATTTGATGTACAGAGAAATGCTGTGATAGTTAAAAGTACAGGAAGACTTCTTTCCACAAAATACATAATGATAGCTGGAGTGGGAGGTGAAGGAGAAGGCTGCAGACTGAAAGTATACTATATGCTTTGAGTGAAGAAGGATCCAGGTTCTATTATTGGCATTCTTAGGAATAAATGGAGAAGAAGCCTCAGCCAGTTGCTGTCAGTCACTGCAGAGCAGGGTCTTTAGGCTTTCTAGCTGAAGGCTTGTGGGCATGTTTGGAATTTTGACATGTTGAGGGTTTGACAATTTGTGCTGCCACAAAATGGGTGTGTGGGCTGGATTGTTGAAGTACAAAATAGCTGTCAGAGGAATGTAGCCGGATAGACACAAAGCACTGGTAGAGCTATCAGCTCTAACGCCCACTCTTGAAAGACACAGTCAACTCCGAAGCTCCTGGTTTACATTTTTCTAGGCAGCCAAATACTGTACACATCCAAACAAAGCATTGGCTGCAGCCACTCTTCAGGGTTTTTTTTTCCTGAAGAAACGTATGGAGCTTGTGACTCACAGATGTCAGTAGGTCTTTTTTGTGTTATTCAAAATTGCCTGTTGTTGTTGTTGTTGTTGTGCACTTTCCAATAAAACATCCACAATAGTAGTTATGTACAGTGCAAAGAAACTAACCAAGAATGGTATCTGGTTTTTCATAAATTATCAGTTCTCTCCAAGGTCATTCCAGGGGCAATCTGTTCTGGTTTCTTTCCCAGTTCTGAAGTATGATTTAAGTAGATGGGATTTTATCCTCCCACTATCCTGGAAACAACTCACAAGGCTAGACTGTATTTACCAAGTTGCAGCAACATTAAACAGTTAGGAAAGAATGAGCAGGGTTTTGAAAAATGAACCATTTAAAATCAATGTTTTAAAGTATGATGAAATTTATAGCCAAGACTACCCTAGGATGCCACCTTTCACTATAGTAGATTCTTCTAAAGGAAGAGACAGATAGTCACTAGGAATTACAATACTCTTTCCAGAATACAGCACAGCTCATTGTCAGGGTTCAAGCAGCAAGATACGTGATTTCACTCACAGGTCTTTTCCATAAAATCAATGAGCTATTAAATCAATTTTACAAAGCACCAAAAGGCAAGGCAAAAAAACAATGCTGGAAATTAATCAAGGAGAGAAGCTACCTAGAATGAAGGAGAAATTTCCTAACGGTGAGAGTAATCAAACAATGGAATAGCTTGCCTTCAGCAGTTGTGGGTGCTCCAATACTGGAAATTTTAAAGAAGAAATTAGACATCCATTTATCTGAAATGGTGTAAGGTCTCCTACTGGACAAGAGGGTTGGACTAGAAGACTTCCGAGGTCCCTTCCAATGCTATTATTCTATGTTTCATGTTCAATTAGTATAAATATAAATATATTTATATGCATATAAATATATATGCGATAAATATATCGCAAAAGTCAAGGCTTAGGATGAGAGACAAATTAATAATTATTAGAAGGTATGGAAAAATGAAGGATTCTACTCCCCAAATCACTCCATCTTTCCCATTATTTTGGAAGTGCAATGTTGGAATTACTGACGGTGATTTGAGTATTCTGATCTGACTGGAGATACTGCAAACACTGCACGCAATATTTCCCTTGTTGCCATGGGGTTTCACACAAGTAACAAAGCTGCTGTGGCAAAAATCAGTTAGAATGCCAAAGAGATCTGGAGCAATAGCTTGCAATCAGACAGAAAGAATTTGAATTACATCAATTAAATCATTTTGCTTCAGTTAAATAATAAATTATTCTAAACTACCTATCAATTCATCTCAGAATTCCTACAAACTCAATTTAAGAACAGGCTTCATCTGGATCCAATGCTCAAATGTAAAATTGCCTCAGCTGTATATATATATATTTGTAGCCTTCAATAGGGAAACATACAAAACAAATATTCTAATATTTCAAATATTCTATCCTTTTTTAGAATGGGAAACTGGGAAAGCAATTCAGAAAGTAACATTGTTATGTATAAGGTACGATTACCAATTATTCAGCTCACTTCAGTCAATGTGCTGAGTTTTTAAAGTCATGTAAAACAAGTTATTCTTTAGATTTCACAAATGTATACACCATATAATGATATGAAAAATGACAAAGTACAGGACATATATACTATTTTAATCTTTTCTAATTGTAGTTTAAACTCATTAGTCAGTTCCCTTGCTTTTTCTGCTTCCTAACTGTAATGCTGTAATAATACAAAGTCAGACATTGTTTGCAATGGCCTCCATATTGTAGAACAGGGATGTCAAATTTGTGACATCACATTGTCATCATTTGATGTATCGTGACTTTTTTCCCCTTTGCTAAAACAGGGGTGGGGGTGGCCTGCGCGTGACACATCTGGCCCACAGGCGGTGAGTTTGACACTCCTGTTGTAGAATGTTAAACTTATGGTCTTCTTTCGATAATTTTTCACTGCCAGTAAAAAAATCCTGGGTTTTCAAGGCTTTCTGTGTGGTTGAATGCTGATTGGGTATTTTCATATTGGTTATCTATTTATATTTTATTGATTGTTTTAATGAACTGATATTTTATTGATTATAGTTTATGAATTTTAAATACTAGTGAAGCCTAAGCATTATTTATAGGAATTCAGTACTTGTAACAAGATTCTCTTCTAAACACATACCACGTTCTCATCCCATTCAGGCAACTCATGAATGTCTAAAACTATAATATTTTTTCACGTTTTTACATTACACCATAGCTCATCTAGGGATTTTTATCATTCTCCAAAATACTACTTTTATTTTATTTTTTTTAAATAACCTGTTCTACAGAAAGTCATGGTAAGAACATTGAACCTTGATCACCCTGGCTCCCAGATTTGTTAAAACCTTTGCTTCCCCACATTCAGACCCTAGGTGCAAGTTGCTTTTAAATTAATAAAGGAGAATATTTGCAGCTCAAAGTAGAAATTAGGGGTTCCTGGTGCTCTATGCACTTGGTTGTTTTATGTAACATAGGTAACATCATCAGCACTACACCTAATTTGTGTAATGAAACGTCTGCAAGAAAACAACCAAGCATCCCTGCTTTTAAATTGTTTTTGGATATGCTGAATATTCTTATGGCCGTTACAATATCAGCTGCAGTCATGTGAGATCCTTGCTTAAAGAGCTGCATGGTCCTCACTTAACAATGCGACCAGGGCTCCTGGAATTGCTGTCACTAAGCAGCATAGTTTTTTGACTTATGATCACTTTGCTTCACAACAGAGTTTCCAGCTCCAATTAGCATCATTAAACAAGGAATACCTGTTTGTTTGTCCTCCACTTCATCAACTGCTTTTCCAATACTATATGTAATGTTTTATCCAGCTACTGCAAATGTTTCAGGGTGCACAAATCTAAGCAGGTTCAAAGAACTCTTTCTGATTTTTATAAGTTATCTATCACAAGGCCACTATACTTAAGACTCTTTTCCCATGCCAACAGCTCATTTTCTGCTAATATCATTGCAATTTCAAGTAGGTATTGATCATTTCAATTTATTAAAAAGAAAACCACTTCTGTATCTTCAGAGGCTACTGCAATGCTCAAAAGTCAAGAAAAAATTAAAAAGCACAAACATTTTAAGGATATTTTAAAGTTATAAAGATGTTATAGGTTGCTCAGCTATTTTTGCATCTTGTATGCTAATTATATTTGTAAATCACTTTAGTGAGAAATAGGTGTTTTGGGGGGAAATCAATTAATTCATCTGTTTGAAGATGATTCTGGAAAGCAGTCAAAGTTGAAGTAAACCTGATTTCCAATGGGACGTCATTCCAAAGGACCAGTGCTGCCACTGAAAATCAGTTTCTTCAAGCCAGTCTTCCTCACCTCCCTCAATTGGAAATCCACTAGTATCTTCTCATGGTTAGACTTAACTGACCAGGCCAATTCCAATGGTAGAATGAGGTCCTGCATATAATTTGGTGCCAAACCATGTAGGTTTTCCACATTAGCACTAGCACTATTGATAGGGCACGTATGCAGTGCCCACAGCACATTTTCTTAAAAGGCAGCCCTGTGTTACAGTACTCTAAATGTGTGATGACAAGGACTTGGTTCACTATAGCAAGATCTTCTTGCCCCAGGTAGAGCCACAGTTGATGCACCAGCTGAACCTCAGAGAAGGCCATGCTGTTCTAATAGGAGGCTAGGGTTTGTGATTATATCATTCTAATCCCAACCTGGAAGATCCCCAAGTTATGGATCTGCTTTTTCAGGGACAATACTATCTCACAAAGGATACCACTGGAGCAAAGAACCTTGATGGTGATGCCAGAGAATTTCAGGTTTATCTGGCACGACAGGGGATCAACCAGAAGGAACAGTTAAAGGTGAAATTGTACCTACCACTGCCTCCTTCAAGGCTGCTGGCAACACCCTCTCCCACAATATGTTAACAGCCTTACAAATCCAAGAAACTAGCCCGCCCTTCCCAATTGCAATGACCAATTTGTTGACTGGTATTTATTGCCATGGTCATATCACACCTCTTCTGTGAGCCCTGCATTCGGTAGCAATAAATTTCTAGATGCAATCCAAAATGCTAGGTTTGACCTCATGACTTGATGTCAGCATACTTTCAAGACTGGTTCCAAAAGTAGAAATTTAAAGCAAATAGATACCAGACTTTTAAATATCCTTTAATGGTTTTTTAATGAATAAATGCACAGTAGTATGAGAAGCACGTGTATCTTTCAATCAGACAGCATGATGAGAAATCATATTTCCCAGATACAATCCTTCATAATTAATGCTATCAATATGTGATAGATTATTATATATATGGTTGAATGTGACAGACAGATAGACACTTACATTTACCCAGTCCGAGAATATCATTGATGCTGAACTGACATTATTCTTTCCATATTATTTTTCCAACATTTGGGAGCATTATTTTGAAATGTATTTATTTGTCTACTATGTTTTATACTGCCTTGCTACCAGTGTTCAAGAAAGCTAGCAGATATTGTAACTAAATAAACATCTCTTTCCAAAACAATGGCTGCTCTCAGACGAAACATTTCTGATCCTGTCTAACAAGCTTTGTCTTTTTATGATGTGAATTTGGGAAGCTGGTTTATTATTTAATATTTATTCATTTCTAACATTTCTATCACAAATTGCTACAGTAAGAATATTCGGTGTGATAGAGTGCAAATCCATTGCTCTGCTACATTTACTGTGCAGCTGTGATCAAATCATTGTCTCCCAAAGATCTGTGGTAAAAATGTCTTGCATGGATGAACAAGATATGAATTGCAAAACACCTAGGAGGAAAAAGGGAAAAGACTAAATGACTACATTGTTTTAAACTTAGTATAATACTCCAAATCTTACGGCAACGTTAGAGATTTACTGAAGTGAAAGTCCAGATTTAGAACCTAGGAGAAGCATCTAATATTTATCCATTCCTTTTCAGCTTCCTAAACCACATGCCATTATACATATTTGTTTATAGAATGGATGAATGAACAAATTACTAAATTTATAGAATGAGTGTCTGGGAAAGTTCTCCAGCCTTCAGTAACAGATAGTGAAGAGTAGCTGCAAAAAAATAAATAAAACAAAATAAAGTAAAAGAAGACTGGAAAAGCTTATTCTGTGAAATTGTTTAGGTTGAGGTTCATTTTCATGAGCAGAATAAAAGTTAGGATTCAACCAATATTTCAAAGCATTTATTATTTTAAACTTCAATTCATTTTATGAAACACTGATCATATATCTTCTTAATAGGCATACTCTCTCTTCCTCATTGCAGATAACTACCAAATATATCAGTTGTTAGAAAGCTCTAGTGTTCAAGTCACTATATTTTATTCTTTTTAGTTATACATAATCAAAAGACAGTGTCACACTTGCAGATATATTGGCTCAAAAATATGTGTTTCAATATTCATATTCCATCCCACTACAAGAAATTTGAACGGAAAACTGGTTGTAAAAAGCCTTTTCCTGGCAACTGGAAAGAACATAGATATAATCAGTATTTAGAAAATTTTCCACACGCATGTGGAATTTCATACTGCACCAAACAATCTTTTGTCTCAAAATAGGCCAGAATATATCACTGTAGCTAAAATCATCTGCAAAAGCAAAGTATTGTCCACCAGTGAAGTGGACAGGATTTGTCATTCTGCAGGGAATTCCAGAAGGACCTCATAGGGCAGGAAAACCACATTTGGGATGTGGAATTTCAGGATGTGGAGTGAGGTCAGTAACAGTTTCTTGATTATGATCAGCAACAACAACTCACACTATCTTTTGATATTATGGGAAGTGCAGCCGAAACAGCCTTTTCCGACTGGGTGCTTTTAATTATTTTAGATTCTAAGTCCTGTCAGTCCCTGCCAGCATAATAGGGTTGATGGAAGTTGGAGCCCAAATCATGTTGGAACCCCATACTGGGGAAAACAAACTAGTGATTTATTCATCCTGCTAGCAGCAGTTATTTAGAAATTCATGCAGAGGATTTACTCAAGCTGTTTTCACATTAAAAGCTGGCACATGTCCCCAAATCGGTTTTCCTTTGGCTGCTACAAAGATACATCACTGACACATCCAGTCAACGGTATTCCTTGTAATGTCCAGAGCTTCTCTAAAAAAAAATACAACTCTTCTAAAAATAAACTATTTATATTGGTGAGAGGTCAGCTTCTCTGGTGCTGCTGAATTCTTGGCAATTTGCATACCATTAAAGCATTAGCAGTAATGTTTGGAAAATTTAATTTTAAAGCTGTGCAGTTAAAGATGTTTGCTGAATTGTAAGCATCTATGACAGCTGGGAAATTTGTTAACACTCTGCTAGTTACACTATTTGTGCCTTAGACTGGAAGGCAGTAAACAAATCCCCTTTCTTTTTCTACAGCAATGAATGCAATTTTAATACAAGAGAAGGTATTCTAAAACTTTTTTTTTATCACAGCAAAGTGTTCATGAAGGTTGCATGTCTTTTTATTTTCAATATTTTGCATTCCATAGAATGAATAAGTAAAATAAGTAAATCAACTTATATATATGTATGTATGTATGTATGTATGTATGTATGTATGTATGTATGTATGTATGTATGTATGTATGTATTTGATTTATTTATTTTGATTAGTTTGATTTACTTATATATATTTTCATGCCTGGAAAAAAAAGGATGCAGTTCATTCTAAAACAACTTTTCTTATTTAATTGCTTGTCTTACTTCTGCTGGACCTGTCATGCAGGGTCTAGGTAACATTAAGACCATTCCCACCCACCCCCATCAATTCAGATTACTGTGATGTTCACAGCAAGCAATCATGAATGGAAGATGCATAAGGAGAATAAATAAAGTGTCTCTCTTTTATCTACTTGAGCTACTGCTTCTGCCTACTGCAGTCATAAACCCATAATGGTAAAGGTCGTAATTATTGAGGTGCAATATCAAAAAATTATCAGAGTAACATAGAAATTGGGCAAAAGAGTCATTCTTGAATAATGGCAGAGGGATGCAAGTAGGAACATGATTTATTTTCCATATGAATAACAAGAATTTAGTTATCAAAAAGAAGTGAGAGGTCTGGTCCTATAGAGTTCTTAAATATTAAAAATTTAGCCTCCTATGGCTCTAATACTCTTTTTCCTAGAGATCCAGAATGCACAGTAACACTCAGCCTAGGGCCTATATCCTTATTTCAAAGAGAATCATTCAAACCCCAACCTCCACCCTGTCAGGAATCTTGACTTTGAGCTGCTAATGTGGAATAAAAATCAATATATATATATATTTTGATCATTTGATGAATATTTACTTCTTCCTTTAGCACTAGGAGATTTCAAAACGAAAAACTGCTGAATCAAATCATTTTATTTTTCTGTCTTTGTGCCAACACCAATTTACTATCCTCCAGAAAGTTCCTGAACAAGACATCCCAAATGGCAAAGTTGTTGGTTTTTTCTGTCAGTCATAACAGGATGCCAGCAGGGAGCCATAATCATTTCCTTCTCATACTGTTAGTGCATCAGAAAGACGTAGTTTGATTTACTTCAGTAGAAAAAGTAATCTCGTCTTATTTAGACATACCATAGAATGTTTGTGTATTTATTTCTTGAGTGAGAGAGAACAGTTTGCCAATTCTGCTGCTGTGTCAACCTATTATAAGTTAAACGCTTACTCCTTTTGGCTCTCACAAAAAACAAAATTTATAGTGGGTTTTGAATGCAAGGAAACCCTGGGAACACTAGGAAAACAAAGAGCTTTAAACATGTACTCTCTCCATTGATGTTTTCCCTCCCTAAAAATGACAAGCAAATTCTAGCTGACTGCTGTTATAATGCTTAAAACTTTGCAACATTATTGAGTACAGAAATGAATGTTGCTCCCCAAACAAAACCAATTAAAATGCAATTGTACTTACGTGCTGTTTTTATGAGCAGTATTTGCTTATTTTTAATATAAGGGATTTTAAAAAAAAATCCAATATTTTTAAAGTTAACAATGATATAACATTTATACTTTAAAAGAAAAAAGAAAAATAAACCCTCCATATTTAAAAAAAAAGAACTAAATTGGTGTAGCAAGAACTAAAGATGCAGTTTTGGCCTTGCAAAAATAATTTTATACTGACTCAGTAGAAAGGCTTTCAAATTAAACAGCAATTTTATTTATTTTCTTTGGTAAATTAAATAAAAGTAGCAACAACCGATTTGAAGAAGGATGATATCTACTAGCACATTTATAAGGTATTATGCAAACAGATGTTTTAAATAAAATAAAATATTTAGATTACTGAATACAAAGACAATTACAAAATGCCTTTGTTAAAAGACATTTTTCATTTTTATTTCAAAAGGGAGAGATTGAGGTGCTATGGAAACTAGAGAGTGGGGAAGAAGAATTATCCCAGAAATGGAATCAATAGGAAATGATGCTACATTTAAAACAGCTGGGGATTGTAGCTAATATAACTTTACTTGAAAATAAAAATGTTTTATGCCTTTATGTCAAACTGAAACCTGCAATAAAATAATAGCAACAAAAATGAGAATATAAACTTACAGTTAAACCTTTACTTTCTGTCTATATATTAATGTGTATCACCATTGTTGGTAAAGGATAAAACTGGTATTAAAAACATAATCCAATTAATACACATAAAAATTAGAAAGGAATTAGGAATTACTTTGAAATATCTCCTTTCATATAATCAACTCTGTTTAGACTAGTAAGGATGGTAATGCAATTCCATTTGCTGTGCCTTATCTGAACATTGCAATTTTTATACTAACCTGTTGGCAATTTATTTCAAGTGAATGTTGATATGTGATATGTTTTTGTGTGCCAAAGAATAAAGGCAAGAAAGGATGAATTTATTCGTAATTTAATTAATTTGTAATTTACAAATTTATTTGTAAAATTTCAAGTCAGTAAAAGTCCATATGCTGTTATCTCTTTTCTTGAACATAATTATGTAAACTTCCCAAGTTAATATTTTCTGACCTTATTTTTCTTTTCTTTAATCAGCTAATATTGTCATTTTTTCCAAAACAGGAAATCCCTCTAAAAAGAACACTCATAGAATTAACATAGCCACAATTTACAAGGTATTTTCAAAATATTCTAGATTTACAGTGTCCTCTGGTCAAAATGAGGAAAGAGAATTAGCTTGGAATAAAACAATTGTGCTTGAGAATTATGTTCCTCTTTGGGTCAAAGTCTATTGGTGAAGCTGCTTTCATTGCTTTTGCCTGGAAGTGGTCATTCTGTTTCTCTGCTTAGATAAGGAAATATTGACTAATTGAAATTTTTGCATGTGATGGATTGTGTCCTTGAAGGGGAGGTGGTGTGATGGACTATAGTGAAGTGTCTATGGAGATCCTCAGTCATCCAGATCATGGTTGTGTCAAAGGTGCTTTTTCAAGAGGCAATTGGACTTTCTTGTTTTTCTTTGAAGACATTTTGCTTCTTATCCAAGAAGCTTCTTCAGCTCTGACTAGATGGTGGGAGGGTTTATATTCCTTGCAGACAACTGGTCATTTGCATTCTTTTAGAGAGCCATTGAGGTCACATGGATGTTTGTCTTTGTCCTCAGGGTCACCTGAATAGTGCAAGTGAGTGTGGAACCTTGGTACTGCTGAAAGGAAAACTTCAGAAGGAAAACTTCAGAAAGGAAAACTGCAGAAAGCACAGTTCCACAACACAATCCTTTCAGCAGCTCCAAGAAGGATCCACACAAAATTGCTCAACTTCATTCCCAGTTAGATGGTTGCTGGTCTGAACCCTAAGGCAGGTTCTTGCCCTGTTATCTGGGAATGGTTTGACTTTGTTGCTCCTGAGGAAGTTGTCAGGATCCGAGGGAGTATGTGTGCAAGCACCTGTGTTTTAGACCCATGTCCCTCCTGGCTTGTTAAAGTTTCCCAGGAGGTGACAGGTGGGTGGACTCTGATGGTGATTAATGCTCCCCTGCAGGATGGGGTAGTGCTCCAGCACTTTAACGAGGCTGTGGTCCACCCTCTTCTCAAGACTCCATCACTGGATTTGACCTGTCTCCAATCTTCCCACATGATGCTGTGACTTCCCTCTCATAGTGCCTGGAGGCTGTTAGGGGCTGGATGGGGAGAATGTGTTGAAACTGAAACCTGGCAAGACCAAATGACTCTTTTGGCCCATAGAGAATTGCCACCTTTGGTCTTGGATGGGGTGACACTGTCACAAACAGACCCTGTGGTTAATCTGGGGATCCTCCTGGACTTGCGACTCCTTCTTGAAGAGGGCCAGGAGGGCCTTTGCGCAACTACAGGTTGTGCACCAGTTACACACCTTCCTGGACCAACAATCCCTACTCATAGTCACTCATGTTCTAGTCACCTCCTGTCTTGATTATTACTCTACATGGAGCTGCCCCTTAAAACCATCTGGAAGCTCCAGTTGGTGCAAAATGCAGAAGCCCACATGGTTTTGTACAGACCTCAGTGTGCACATATATCACCTCTCCTGCGGGAACTGCACCGGTTGCCGATTTGCTTCTGGGTGCAATTCAAGGTGCTGGTTTCACCTTTAAAACCCTTCATGGCTTGGGACCAGGTTATCTGAGAGACTGTTTCTTGCTGGTCACATCTACCTGACCCACTAGAGTGGGGAGGCAAGGAATGTTGTGAGTCCCATCCCCTAAGGAATTACATCTGGTGTGACCCAGAAGAAGGGTCTTCTCCATGGTGTCTCCCTCTGTCTGGAACATCATCCTTCCAGAGATTGGATAGGCCACATTCTAACACTCTTTTGGATGGCTCTGAAGACCTGGTTATGTCACTGGGCCTGTGGAACCCAGAGCTGGATGGAACCCATTAAATGACTAGCATGAATGTGTGTTGTCACTGGGGTGGGAGTGAGGCTGGGGGCGTTATTTATTATTTATTATAAGAACCGTGGTGGCGCAGTGGTTAGAATGCAGTACTGCAGGCTACTTCTGCGGATCACCAACTGCCAGCAGTTTGACAGTTCGGATCTCACCGGCTCAAAGTTGACTCAGCCTTCCATCCTTCCGAGGTTGGTAAAATGAGGACCCAGATTGTTGGCGGCAATATGCTGACTCTGTAAACCACTTAGAGAGGACTGTAAAGCACTGTGAAGCAGTATATAAGTCTAAGTGTATTGCTATTGCTATTTTTCTTTTTATTTCTTTTATACGCTGTTTTGTAAGCTGTCTTGAGTCACCATGTACGAATAGGTGACAATATAAATTTTCTAAACAAACAAACAAACAAACAAATAAATAAATATGCCCTACTGTTTCTTGTCTTGTTCGATATTTTTTTGTTCCCATCAGGAAATTATAGTACTATAGGATTCAGTTCATGGGTTATTGTCTTGCTCCTGATATTATCATGTTTTCTCCTTTTCAGGCACAGCAGATAGGCAAGTGAAAAGTGTATGCCATGTTCATTACAGATTTAGATAATGCTGTTGACTGAGATGTCAGGTTGTTACTGCTCATTGCAAATGCTAACCCAGCCTTTTTCAATCTAAGTCTAACCTCTAAACATTTAGACTTAAATTCCCTACTAATGTGGTCATTATTGATAATCCTCGACATCTGCCACAGGTGCCCACAGGAAGCTAAACTTTAGCTCAAGCACTGACATATTAACATTTTGAAATGCAAAAACAAATGCACTATTTCTACTCAAAACTTTTAGTTGAGGTGGCTAAGACATTGCCAAATTATGTTATTTTGAGAGTTGCAGCTGACAGGTTAGTTTAAAATGTAAAAAGTGTGCACTGATGTGTTTAGAAAGAAGCATCTCTTTCCAATCCACCATCAGGAATAAATCTGCTTATGTGTGTATTTGTTTGCTATTGTTCATCACTGGCTCTGTTGAAGTGAAACCACTTGGTTAATGCAATTGTCTTCTGCTGAGCTCAGACCAAGTTCATAATGCAAAAAGTGTGCTGGGCACTCATGTGCATTAAGAAGTACAGTCTCTCAAGACTGCGGATGAAGAGAGGTGTAGTTTTTCTGCTATTGTAATTCTGTAGTGTTTGACTCCATCTAATTGCTGTTATTTACTTTTTGCTGGACTACCTTGAAGCTGTGCTGAAGAAAGTATGCTTTAGTTCACTTCCATTTTTCCTGTAAATTTTGTTTTGTTAAAAAAAATCATCTTTAAATAAATCCATTCAGGCAGTCTTTCTGGAGGTTTGGGTGAAACTTGAAACAAAATACTTTCCTACTTTGCATTCATCCTTGTAATTCACAGTAATTCGTACAGCTATGTACATGACATCCTAATCTCACAAGATAAATTAACATTCAGAACTGACCTTCCATGTTGATAGAAGAGATGTTCCTCTAGAAATGGTGAGGCTGAATCTGTCTGATTCCAGTTATTACTATTATAAAATTAAGGTTGACAATTTGTTGCCTGATGAAAATCCCAAATGAAACATTCGTGGGATAGGTTAGGTGTGACCTCTGAAATCAAAGGGAGGTAGACTTCTATCCAGTCCTTTCTCTTTCCATCCTTTTTGAGAATAGGTAGATGAGTTTTAAAAGTGCTGGATGATCTAACATTTTATCCACCACCTCTAAAGTCCCCATTTAGGATTTCTTTCAAAAGAAATTTTGAAGGCAGGCTTAAAAATCAAAAATTCAGATGTATGGGAATAACTTGGTCATTACAAAAGTGTCTCACAAAACTATTCATGTTCTTTGTCACTAACCAAACTGTTGTGCATCTTTGTTACATCCTTGCCTCCATATTCTTCCTTAATCACACCCTCCTCTCTGGTATTTTTTCCACATCATTGCTAGACTATGTTCATATAAGATTTCTTCTTAGGAGAGGCTTATCTAAATTGGATTTATTTATTTGACTGAGAAACTGATTTTGAAATCTTTCAAATCATATTACTTGTATGCTGAAAATAGTATGTGGTCTTTGTGTATCTATGATTAATCTTAGTCATATTAAACATCCAGGCACTGATTGAACAGCCTATATACTGATTAATATATTATTCATCTTAAAATAAAATTCTTAATGTGTAAGATCATTTATAGGATTTGTTCTTTTTTATTTCTGTAATGATAAACAGCAAATACACTTGAGAAAAGGAAATGCATTTTAAAAACATTGCCTGTTTAGAACTCAATGCAAATGCCACAACTGTCAGTATAATTTATTTTTTGTGATTACTGAAACTTCCAAACTATGATTTTGTGATATAGTCATTTACTTAAATAAATAAAAACCAATGAGTAATGAAAAAAATATTGCAGTAATGTATGAAGGAGCAGTTGGACAAATATATTCTCTCTGTGATAGGAATGGAAATCTGCAGTACTGGGGCTGCGTATAATCCTCACTTCCTTTTATTTGTGTCTGCTGGAGTGCCCTCAGTGCACACCAGTTTCATTGCAGAACTCCCAAAAAGGACGGGTAGGAACCAATGACAACAACAACAAACCGTGTTACTTTAACATAAACATTATACTGTTTGTGATCTGACATAAAATCTGAATTCTGTGCTCTAAAATGAATGGGCTCCTCTACAGCATTGTAACCAAGGAGATAAGGAGAAGATATGGCATCCACTATTGATATCAATGCAAATAAGGTGACAGAATGGGACCAGGAAGAGACATTGCGATAGCTTAATTGGAGAACTTGCCTGGACAGAGGTTGATGAATGGATGAAGTCTAGCAGCACCGGTCAGAAAGTAGATTTATCTCCGATTGCTGTGATGTGATTGCTGTACTTGGGGTCCCCTGGGTATCAGATTTTTTGGCTGAGGGATCCAGTCAGAGGAAGAAGAATTTGAAAAGTATCTGTGTGTGTGAGAAGCAGGGAATAGCCTCCCTGATGCAAGGATTGGAGTGGGTGGGTTTTTCATTCCTTTAGGGATTAGTTGCAATGAGTAAAGAAGATGACTCTGGTGAAGACATGCAGGAGCTATTGAAAAATGAAACTTTTTTTATGTCCAAGATAGCAACATTCAAAAATAGCTCAGATAAATACTTCTTTAATTCACTGCAGTTGGAAGAATGTTGGTATCAGCTTTGGAAGCCATATTTTATAGAGGTTTGAACAGCTTGAGTTTGGCAGTTACACCCCACAACTCCACGTCAGTCAAACCAGATGGGTCCTGGCTAAGCCCATGTTTACTTTCCCGGACGCGGGGTCAGAGAGTGGCTACAGTGCAGTGATGGCATCATTCTATTTGGCCAGAGACGATAGAAGAACCGTCCTGGTGCAGTTGGCCCAACCTGATGGAGATGGACAGCAACAGCAGCTGGAGGCTGGAATCTTGCCTCAGTCAGGCACTCCCCCTCATCATCCAGCTTACATGCTACTGCCAGCGGAATGTATCCACTTTGGCTGGGCCTTCTACCCCAGCCAGGGGTGGGTCCAGTACCAGTGGATGCCAGCATCATTTGTGCCACCCACTGATGTCAGGCTCTGACTTCGGCTCAACTCCAGCAGCCAGAGGTGATCCAGCTGCCCCCAGTAATCCTCCACCAGCGGTGGACCAGCAACCTGCTCCAGTCCAGCAGCCTGCAGCGGTGCAGCCACAAGTCCCTGCCCAACCTCCAGTAGTCCCGTGCATGCCTCCAGCCATGCAGCCAGCCCCTGCAGCTGCAGGCCCACTGCCAAGGTTCAGAGCGATTTTTGATGGGATCCCTGGGAGTTGGCATACTTCCTAAATCAAATCTGGGCATACATCGACCGGTATGAAGACATGTACCAGTCTGACGATGACCTGATTTTGGCTATTGTGGACGGAATGAATGAAAGTGAAGCGGCCAAGTGGATAGCCCAGCTGCACAATGAAGGAGCTATTGAACTGGACGATGCTGATGAATTCGTCCAGTTGCTCCAAGCCAGTTTCAAAGACATGGATTGAAAACATGAAAATGAAGTCCTAATTAAAGTCATGAAGCAGGGCAACTGGGTTTTAAAATAATTTGTCTGGGAGTTCCGAAAAGTGGCAGGAACTCTCACACACTGGCCAGAGCCCCTCCTCATCCATTACTTCAAGGGGGTCAGAAAAGCATGTGGCATCCAGGGGGTGCCTGACCGGTTGCAGGACTGGTATACTATGGCCATAGCATTGGATCAGGAGCTCAATCCGCATTGCAAGCCCCAGATGGAGAAACAACCAAGGCGGCCTTTGGGATGGTGAACCCCAGCCAAGCCAGCCAAACCACCACCTGACCACTAAGCCAGCACCTTCAAGTGCTATAGGTGCAGTCAATTGGGTCACCACACTTCTGAATGCTTAACCTCGGCCAGCCACTGCGACCAGGGGAAGATGGGCCCAAAGAAAGCCACCCGGTGCCAGTAAATTTGCACGACAAGCCGTAGAGGTTCCCCCTCCACCAGAAGAAGGTGAGGAACCTCTGGCCAAAGGAGCTACCCTCGGAACTGCCAGAGGAGAAGACGACCCAATGGTGAGTGGAGTCATTCGCCCTTTTGCAATGAAAATCAAGCTGGTGGTGCCAGAGATATGGGTACAGGGGGAAGTAGAAGCAGTGATAGATACAGGCTTCACCAGATGCCTAATAGAGTGCCCCATTGTTGAGCAACTGGGAATAAAGAATAAGCCACGGCACATCCCATTCAGTTTGAGCAAGTAGATGGGACATTAATAGGCAGAACCCCTGCTACCCAAATCACCAAACTTGTTAGACTGGAATTGGGGTGGCACCAAGAGTTTATAAGGTTTGTAGTGGCTTCCAAGATGACCGAATCAGTCATACTAGGACTTGCATGGCTGGGCAAATGAGCCCCCATGATCAAATGGGAAGATGGCTACAGGTAGATCATAATAGGCATTGGCCCATTGCCACCAATCCCTCCTGCTTGCACCCTGCCACCAGCTAGCCCTAATCCACCTGAAGCGGCAGCTACCACTGCTGAGGCACTACCTGACTGCCCCATGGTCCCAAAGGAATATCGAGACCTGTCCGGAGTCTTAGTGAGGAGGAATACAACATCCTCCCACCCTGTTGACCCACAGACTGTGCAATTGAAATCGAGCCAGAAGCCAAGTTACCAAAGCCAAAGATGTATTCCATGACCCCAGCAGAAATGGCAGAACTTAGAAAATACATAGACAGCAACCTGGCCAGGGGATTCATCGAGCTCCCCACCCCCGTACTGTTTAAAGAAAAGAAGGAGGGGGTGAGACCTTGTGATGATTTTCATGGGATCAATGCTGTGTGTGTGCAAAACACTTGCCCACTCCCCCTTATGAAAGACTTATTGAATCACCTGTCAAAAAGAAAAATATTTACCAAACTGGACTTAAGGGAAGTGTATTACAGAGTATGCATTCAGGAGGGGGACGAATGGAAAACTGCTTTCAATTGCCCACTATGGAGTTTCCAATTCCGAGTCATGCCTTTTGGACTCCAAGGAACCCCCGTGGTCTTTATGCAACTAATTAATGAAGTGATACATGAGCACCTATATAAGGGAGTTCTAGTTTACCTGGATGACATTCTTATGTTCAGCGAAATGTTAGAGGAACACATCAAATTAGTGCGGCAAATACTGAAAAAATTACTAGCCACAAAGCTCTATGTGAAGCTGTCAAAATGCAAGTTCCATAAGACCTCCCTAGACTACTTGGGCTACTGAGTGTCAAACGAGGGATTTGAAATGGATCCAGGGAAAGTGAAAGCTGTGCTGGACTGGCAGCCCCCTCGCACTTGCAAATAGCTTCAAAGCTTTTTGGGTTTTGCCAACTTCTATCGACAGTTCATTCCAGCCTTTGCAGAGGTAGACCTCCCCTTAACAGAGTTGTTGAAAATCGGGCCCTCTCCTGCTAAAACATGACCGACCCAACTGCTAGCTTGGACATTGGAATGTCAAAAATTGTTCGAAAGTTTGAAACCCCTTTTTGCCGAAGAGCCCATTCTCCAACCCGGACCTGGACAGACCTTTCGTTGTGCAAGCAGATGCCAGTGATGTGGCCGTGGCAGTCATGCTACTCCAGAGGAACCCTCAAGATACTATGCTACCATGTGTTTATGTGTCTAAGAAACTAATGGACACCCAGCGAAGGTGGGTAGTGTGGGAAAAGGAAGCCTTTGTGGTCCGGTGGGCTCTTTTGATGTGGAGACATTTCCTAGAGGGGACTAAGGAGCCATTCGAGGTATGGACTAATCATAAAAACCTTGAAGCCCTGAAAACACCGCAGAAACTTTCCCCTAAGCAAATTTGCTGGGCTCAGTACTTTAAAGGCTTCAATTTCCAGCTTAAATACATCCGGAAGGGGGGGGGGGAGAATTTGCTAGCTGACGCACTGTCAAGAAAGTCTTAGTATGACAGCCATAGGGAAGAAGTCATCCATGCTATGATTTCTGACACACAGCCAGCAGCTCAAGTCACCACAAGGGGCCAAGCAAAAAGTAGAACCATGCCCCTGAAAGAAAAATTGACTGCGGACTTAAAAGCAGCACTGGTAACTGACCCATGGTTCGCAGAAAATAAAAAAAACTTAATATTACAGGAGGGACTGGCATGGAAAGGATCCAAACTCTACATGCCCAACAGCTTAAGGCTGTTGATACTGCGACAGAGTCATGACACTCAGCTAGGTGGCCACTTTGGATTCCTAAAGACCCTCCACTTAGCTAGGAGACAATTTTGGTGGCCAAAGATGAAAGCTGATATAGAGGACTATGTCAAAAGTTGCTCCATTTGTGCTACTATGAAGATGAGGCCAGGAAAACCTCTTAGACTCCTCCAGCAAGTTGCAGAACCTAGCAAACCCTGGGAAGAGATTGCTCTGGATTACCCTCTGCCAAAAAACCAGCCAAATT
Organism: Oxyrhabdium leporinum; assembly: GCA_032468155.1. Lineage (NCBI taxonomy): Eukaryota > Metazoa > Chordata > Lepidosauria > Squamata > Cyclocoridae > Oxyrhabdium > Oxyrhabdium leporinum. Next base: position 20,057 of record JANHFL010008309.1, read on the forward strand.
ATTTGTGAAGCAAATATATCGCCTTCATGGAGTGCCGCGGCAGATAATTTCAGACAGAGGGGTCCAATTTACTGCCAAGTTCTGGAGGGAGTTCCTGAGATCCATTGGATCGTCACAAGGACTTATCTCAGCTTTTCATCTGAGTATGAATGGGGCTGTGGAACATACAAATGCCATGGTGGAACAATACATTAGATGTTATGTAAATTATCAACAAGAAAATTGGGCGGACTTGCTACCATTTGCGGAAGTGGCTTATAACAACAGAGTGCACAGTAGTACTGGATTAACTCCTTTTCAGATTACTAGTGGCATGGAATTTGTTCCTATGCCTGAACTGCCCATAGAACCCTCCTCTTCCATGTCCTTAACTGACTGGATGGAATCTTTAAAGAGGGGTTGAGAAAGCACCAAAAAAACCTTAGCTGAAGCTGCTGCAGAGTGTAAGAAGCAAGCTGATAAATATAAATCTCTTCAGCCTCCTTTCCGTGTAGGAGAGTTTACTTGTCAACGAAATACCTTAGGCTACAATTGCCTAGTAAAAAATTAGGACCTAAGTTTTTAGGACCTTTCCCTATAGTGAAAGTGATAAACCCAGTAACTGTACAACTTAGCCTTTCTAGGACACTAGGGAAAATACACCGGGTATTTCACAGTAGTTTATTGAAACCAGCTGTCAGTTCTAGATTGAGGCCTCAGACAACTGCTCCCCCTAAACCAGTTGTAGTACAGGGAGAAACCCATTATGAAGTGGAAAAAAAAAGATTCTAGATTGCATAGAGGAAGATTGCAGCACTTAATTCATTGGAAGGGGTACCCTTTGTCTGAAGCTACTTGGGTTAAGAGTTGGGATGTTAATACGGAAGAGCTAGTAAAGCAATTCCATGATAAATTCCCCAATAAGCCAAAGGGACCTCCTGGGGTGGAGGAGAGGTTGTTAAGTTGACTATTGCAATTGGAATTAACTGCCTGATTTTTTCTTGTTCCAGGACGTGATTCTCTCCTGAGGGAGGGAAGCCTGTCAGCTTTGGAAGCCATATTTTACAGGGGAGCTTCCAAGCTGCCAAATTTAGTGCCTGGGAATTTGGGAGGGGGGATTTCAGAGTGGAGTAGATGAGTAGACATAACAACATTCTTTCTCAACAAG
>JANHFL010008310.1:25252-41464 GCA_032468155.1 Oxyrhabdium leporinum
GAGAGAGAGAGAGAGAGAGAGAGAGAGAGAGAGAGAGAGAGAGAGAGAGAGAAGCTTTGATTACAGTAAGCAATAGTATTAGACCCCTCTGAGAGCTAGAAAGTTTCTGTAACTCTGGAGAGACTAAGATACAGTAAGGGTGCCTATATAATCAGAATCCAGGAAATTACGTTTTCCCTTTATAACCCCAGTTTTGCCTTGTATTAGTTCTGCACACATCTATCATCCATCAAAATTGCATTTGTACTAGAGAGTTTAAGTTCCAATGTGGTGTGTTTGTGTGTGTGTGTGTGTGTGTGTGTAAAGGGGAGTTCAAGAAGAGTTGAGAAGAAAAGTTGAATTCCCAGTATGAGGCCAATAACGATTTAGCCCTGCACTTTCCATCATGGTCCTTCCCACAATTAATTCCGCCAATAATCATATTAAGGAGCAAAGCACCCAATGTCTGGCTCATCTTTCCCTTTCTTTTACAGAAACCTGTTGATATAAATCATAAAAATTAAAGGTGCGCTGCCAACCCATCTAAGCCTAGATCAAAATCCTAAATCAAAAAGGCTGAAGGAATGACATCATTCACTCACTACGTGCCTACAATTACACGCCGATAGAACGGCACTGGTGTTCGTTGTTTCGGAGAAAGCATTCCGCAGCCTTGCGATGCTTTAAAACATTGTTTTGAAACACCTGTCTTGGCAAGCATAACATCCAGGCTTTTAAAACAGTGGGAAGCTGTACCAACACTTCTCGTTGCCTTAAAGCACCTCCTCTGTCAAAGCCTGACAGCCTCTGATTATCTCTTGCACCTCCTGGTTGCCTCATTCTGTTTTATGGTGCTGAAGTCCCCAAATGCAAGATGATCAACCTGTCACAGCCGAAGGAACAGCCAGTGGCAGGTTGGATAGAAGAAAGAACCCGTCGTGCTCCCGCCTCCAAATGCACTTCCTGGGGCTTTCGATGGATTTGTAATGTGGCTTTGACATTTGTGAATACCTCCAGCGGTGGCTTTCAGATTATTTCATGTGCTCCATTGTTGGTAGGTAACCTTTAGCAAGGCATTAAGAGCACAAAGGAAGGTGTGTAAATTTCAAATAATAAAAGGCTGATTAATTCCCCTGCTTCCATTCCACACACACAACTCTAACGTAAGAATGAAATGCCTCCAGAACACCCAGGAATCCCTAAGGTCTTGAAAAGAGGATTATCAGAGGAGCACCTACAACATTTAGGGAAAGTGTGAGGACAATGGAGTAAAATGGGGTAATATTTGAAGAAACATATTTGGACTCCTATGAAGTATAGGTCAATTTCTGGCAAGGACTGAGAAACAAAATTACAATGGACCATGAAAGGAATGGACCTCTGATGATGTTCCACAAAAATAAGGAGAAGAACTTAAGTTCCAAATATGTTTTTTGAAAAAGCAACTGGACTTTCTTGGGTTTTCTCTTGAAAACATTTTATTTCTCATCCAAGAAGCTTCTTCAGTTCTTAGATGAGGGTTGAAACATTTTCAAAGAAAAAAACAAAAAAAGTCCAGTTTCCGAAAAACACCTTTGGGACAACCATGACCTGGATGATTGAGAATTTCCATAGACAAACTTTACTTCCATGCCAGTTAAAGAACAAGAGATGGACCACTCTGTTACTACATTATGGATCTGATCTATGCAATAAATATAATACTAGAAGAAAATTCCCTCAGACTTTCTAGAGATAAATTTGAAAATGGTAGGATCTAGCTGATAAATTTCTGGTTGCAAATCATTTGTTTCCAAGCAATTCTTTTGGATACAGAGAAATGTCTCTATCAACATCCCAAATTTTCATGAGAATGAATGAGAAACAAATCATGCACAAACAGAGGAAAACAGCCATATCTTAGCTGTTGGAGATATTAGTCCATGCCCATAAACATGTTGGAAGATATGGAGATCATAGTTTGAGATAATGGCAGCAACCTGGTGGCTTCTAGAAGTTTTGGACTTTAGCTTCCTTCATCTCCACCCTGAATGTAATATTTGGAGGGATCAGACTTCCAGATACCTAGTCACCGGGTTGCCTACCCTGGTCAACGAGGAAGTAAAACAAAACATTGTAAAGAACATACAAGTAGCATAAGAGACAGCTTTAAGATCAAACTGAGTTTATATGCAACTCAACAGATGTTAACATCTGACTAATCTTGTAAATCACCCAGATGGCCCAAAAAACAGCCTGAAAACGGTCAAAAAACAGGCAGAAAAATGGGTAGGGGCGGGGCCAGACAGTGGTGGGATTAGCCCCAACCGGCTGAATCCTACCTCTGCCTTTGATGCGCGTGGCCAGGAGGCTGAGCTGGGTGTGATGAGTGATGTCACCCACCCAGTCACATGACCAACTGGCCATGCCTACCCAACCAGAGAACCGGTTGTTAAGTTATTCAAGTCCCACCACTGCCCCCTCTCCATCAACAATCCCAAGAATTACATTTCCTAGGTCCATCCATAGAAATTCAGCAATGAAAAAAATACATAGGCATTTGCAGAATATTTAAGCTCATTAAGAAAATTGTTAATATGAATTTACTCCAGTAATTAATACAAAATAATTGACGTAGCTATTGCCACCAGTTATGAATTTTCCACTGTACCATCAGATCTTTCAATATTTATCCATGCTGTAAAATATGTTCCTTTTCATTGACTTAACTCTATTTCTTCACACAAATTCTATTATTTTCTGTTTCTATTTATAATATTTTCATTATTTTCAGTAGTTTGGAGTTTGCGTCCAAATGCTTCATTTTAGATTTTCTGTAATCAAATAAATCACTGTTTAGCAACTGATGCAGGTCTGAATATTTCTCTTAATTGAATTTTGTAATATAAAGCAGGCCTCTTTTTCTTATAAAAGGCCTTTTTTATTAATATCTGTTAGTCATTTAGGTTCATCTTGTAGGTGTAAGCTTGCATTAATATAAAGTTATTTCAGCAAGGCCTTGAAAGTGTGCGTGCGTCTCTATGTGTGCACAGAAGCAAGACATTTTCTTTCTTTGTTCTGTGTTAGGGCAAGTGAAATAAAGGATTGTAATGGAATGAGAAGAACAATGGTAAGAATGGCCCACATTATTTTCCAACTTAACTCCATATTGCCATTTTAACCTGTCTCAAAAGACAGGAGATTGATTTTCATCCTCTTGACAATCTATTGTCAATATGTATGACAGCCGTGTTCCAATGTCTAAGGGGCTGCCACAAGTCAGTCAATCTATTCTCCAAGGCACCTGAAGGTAGAACAAGAAGCAACGGGTAGAAACTATTGAAGGAGAGAAGCAACCTAGAACTAAGGAGAAATTTCCTGACAGTGGTAACAATTAACCAGCGGAACAGCTGGCCTCCAGAAGTTGTGGGTGTTCCATCATTGGAGGTTTGTAAGAAGAGATTAACAACCTCTTGTCTGAAAAGAGTCTCCTGCCTGAGCAGGGGGTTGGACTAGAAGACCTCCAAGCTCCTTTCTAAATCTGTTATTCTGTTATATGGTTGCATCTACTATTCTTGCTAGGGTTTGAATAGTCCTTCAGTCTTTACACTGAATAGTCCTTCAGTCTTTACACTGGATCAGATATATGTCATAAATATGATGTCTTTGTCAAACATTATAAGTTCAAGGCTAAAAAGTCCAGTAGAATAACACAAACTATGTTTCTGGAACAAGAGATGATGTTCCATTCCAGAGTTGAAAGCAGAAGAAAACCCATATTGTCTTCATTTCTGATCTGTGAAAGTGAAGTGATCTTGGATAAGAAATGCTAAGACCAGTTACAGCATTTCACATTTCTACCACAATAATTTTACTCGGTGATAATTATATGCTTCATATGTAGAATGTTTCACTACCTGACATTTACAGTTAAGTGAGAACTGCTATCAGTCAAGAATGAAAATATTGAGTTTATCCGTTGCATTAAGCCATAATACATTTAATTTGGCTTGACTTTTGCAAGATCTGTAAACCAACCATTAATGCTAAATTGAATTAATGATTTGAGCTGGCATTATCTACTAACTTAGAATTCCAGAATATTGGTTTGCTTTAGAATAGATCGTAGCTTACAATAATAGGTGAAAAAATCAAAAATAACTCCCTTATAATAATAGCTTTTATATGTCGAGAGAAGGACAAACATCCTTAAGGAAAGGATATGACAGAGAAGACCTAGCTTCAAATCCATAGTCAGCCATTATCCTCATTAGGCAACTGAGGGCGACTCAACCATGTCATTAGGTGTTAAGGTGATAAAATGGCAGAATAATTATGGGTGCTATCTTGAGCTTCTTGGACCCCTATAGGTGGCTACAAAAATAGACAAATACAGAGATTCAGAAGAGGACGCCATTACCCTTTTACTGTTCTCCTAAACTGGATTTCTTTAAAGAATGTTAAATATAATTTTAACTACATTTTACGATGGCGTTTTAAAAGAAGTAGAAGAGACTGGGAACTGTTGTGAAAACAGTAACATCATCTAAGTAGTTTCAGTTCTATAGAGGAAGGTTGGAAAATATACCAAATCAAATCAATCTTTATTGCAGACATAGATCAATCAACATGAGAGAGTCAGAATTGCTGCTTTGATCTCTTGAGACAAAATTACATGTTACAGCAGAATGAGGAATCTAGGAGCCTTCCTGTTGTTATTGGACTACAAGTTCTAGCAGTCTCAAATATTTGCTCTCTGCAGTGCTCTGACGATATTCTGCTACATTATATATGAAATAGACAAGTCCATTTTGTTCTATTTTGGGGAAAAAATAAGCATGCAATTGTACAGTATGTCCAGTCCATTCTCTTGCTGTATCTCTGGAAAACCACTGTTGGCAAAAATTAGAGTTTCTGTGCGGTTTCCCGTGAAATACACATTTTATGTACTGTTCTCTCCAAAGTATGAATTTTATAGTCTGCATTCCCCTGCCCCAATTTACACATTTTACATGCACTTTCCAGAACTGACAATCGAGTCTCAAAGCTCAAGAAGGGAAAATGTGAAGCGTTATATTCTGATTCTACACATTTGCCAGAAAATGTAAATTACTTTATCACAGTTAAACATGTTGAGTGCATGACATTTCTGTCTTTAAAAACATTGAAAAAGAAAGATCTAAAATAGGAGCATCACCTTTTCTGCCCCAAAAGCCAGACCAGACTTACTATATGACGAGCATGCTAGTTAAAGAACATTTTAAGAAGATATTGGTGCAACCAAGAAAGAGGAAAAAAGAAAGTTACATTCAGTTAATTTACATGTCAGTTAAAAGAAAGACTAAGATTATTCACCAATCCCATATTCAAGCATTTCTCATTCTTCATAAAATAAAATTACAAGTAGATAGCAGTTACTCCCAATTCTAGTTCAACCCCCTGCTTGAGCAGGACATTTCAGACAAATGGCTGTTCAATCTCTTCTTAAAAGCCTCCTGTGATGGGGCACCCATAACTTCTGGAGGCAAGTCGTTCCACTGATTATTTGTTTTCATTGTCAGAAAATTGAGATTAGTCCTAAATTGGATCTCTCTTTGAGTCTCTCTTTCCTTCTGTTACTTCTTGTCCTGCCTTCAGGTGCTTTGGAGAATAGGTTGACCCCGTCTTCTGATTTAATTCAATCCTCTGGGTTAATGTAATTAATTCAATCCTCTGGATTAATGTAATTAATTCAATCCTCTGGATTAAGTCTTAGGTAATATATTTGAGCAAGAAATTCTGAGATTTCTGGTTGCTGAACAGCTGAACTTTCCGCATTGATTTGGTCTCCATATCATACACATTGCCTACCTTCTATGAAATATGAGAAATGGAAAGAAAAGGCGGGTAGGATAAGGCATCAAGATATCTCCACATCATTGCCATTATCTTGACAAAAGAGCAGAGAAGGCATCGCCTGCCTGTCACAATTAGGGTGATAAATGTCTTGTTCTTTGAAGCTTGTTTGAAAGTCAATTATGCAGATTATTTTGAGAATGTCGACAGATGGTCTTTCCCCCCCTCCCTTATGAGACGATCAACTTGAACTTTGATATGTGCATAAAGATGCCATAATTTGTCAAGCTCCAATGAGGCAAGTTTATCTCACGTCACCAAAGGACTCTATAGATTGCTATATTTAGTCCTTCTCTTCCCACTGTCATCGCCGGCATTCTCATTTTTATTATTATTATTCAGAATATTTCCCCTCTTTAATTGGAAGCTTTGCAACACTGCCTCCATAAGCCAAATATTGATCTTATATTCTTGTGCTTCAGGTTTTTGATTAACACCAAAGGAGCAGCTTTCTGTCGGCATCCTACTAATTTTAAAAATTATTATTATTCACTCGATGCAGTCGCAAACCTTTCTTTTTTACTGCTCAGCCTCTGGTAAGTGGGGTGGGGAAGAGATACGGATTGATCCGAGAGAACCTGAATAATTCAAAAGTCAGGCTTTTCCTGGAAATCTGAAAGAAAGAATGACCTTCAACACGAGTCCCTCCCCTGCCAAAGAAACAGCAATTCTGACATTTTAATGACGGTTTTAATGGATCAAAGATTTGAGGAGTTTATTGGGAGGAGGGGGGCTTATCCATTCGAACTAAAGTCAGCCTGACCATGGTCTGCAAATGGAAAGAATACTTTGCCAGACAGAGGAGATGGCAATTTTTTAATTGATACGTTTGGGAGTTTGAAAGACGGGCAATGATGTGCTCACCTAATAGGAGAATTCCAGCTTCACCAACTGGCTGGCAGATGAGGCATAATTAATGACAACTATGCTCTGAATCTCGGGCTTCAGTGACTGGATACAAAAACGTCTAATTTTTTTTCCCAATATTTGAGGAACTGTCGTAAAGAACAGGAGGTTGACTTATAGCAGTCTTCCAATATTTGAGGGGCTGCCACAAAGAAAAGGGGGGGGGGTGTCAAGCTATTTTCCAAAGCATCAGAAGGCAGGACAACGAAGGAAACTAATCAAAGAGAAAAAAAACCCAGAACTGAGGAGAAATTTCCTGAGAGGGAGAACAATCAACCAGTTCTTGTCTTCAGAAGTTGTGGGTGGAAGATTTTTAAAAGAGACTGGACAACGGACAGCCATTTTGTCTGAAATGGTAACAGGGTCCCCTGCTTGAGCAGGGGGTTAGACTAGAAGATCTCCAAGGTCCCTTCCAACTCTGTTATTCTGTTCTTTTATTCTGTTAACATTCTCTAACCCAGTCAATTCAGCCAACCTCTGTATATGAAAAGATGATTTTGCCATCTTTGCCTTGGGCACCGCCAACTGCTGAGCAGTCAGTGTTTTCTGCCAAGTTCACAGCAGTGATTCCAGATGATCCTGATGAAACCTTACAGCCCAACACTGATCCTTTTGGGTCAGGGGATGTTGGGGCTACTTCCACATGAGCCTGGGCTCCTCCCCTGCTTCTCACCAGAAGTGATCTTTTAGTCCAGACAGTCTCTCTGTATTTCAAAGCCGGATTTTGACCTGATGAAAAGTTTACATAAAAAGTCGAGGGTGGTGCTGGGTTTTCTTTTTCCTTTTTTTTTTTCCTTTGATGAATGTCACACTTGAAAGCAATTAAGGGGGTTGAAAAGGAAGACACAATTTCCCATTGTCTAATTGTCTTGCAGCACCTTCAAAGTAATAAATTTGTCACATTGAATTATTAATGAGAAACGAATATTTGACTTGCAACGTGGAATAGAAAAGAGTTCATTATCCGTTGGCATTGTTCCTTCCAAATCATCAGGGTGACACCAGGGAAGGAAAGAGAAAAGGCATAATTGTCTGTCTGGTTCGTACACCTTCCCATTTCAGACTCCTGCAAGAGGAGGGAAAAATAACGCAAAAGCCATCTCAGATTAAAACTCCTGCTTGACTCTATTTACCCTTTGGGCCGCTGCATTTTAAGGAGTGCTTTCTGCAAGATCCCAGGGCGGTGGGATAAACTGACATATCACCCTGTCCAACTCCCTGTTTGGAATTCTATTTTAAAGCATGTTAGTGCAAGACAGAGAGCAGTAAATCGATTGAATTATGGGGTATGTTGCTTTCCATCTTTGCCAGGTTTTACCAGATCACTACTCAGACTTAAAGGTTAGAGTCAAAGATGCAGCTTTTTAGCACGCTGCTTTTATTACCTGTGCTAAAAATGCCACAACAGAGCAGCAAACCATCAATGCTGAACTATAATCCTCAAGCCATACTTAGAACAGCTGCTAACTTACATCTATAGGAGGAGGCCAACCTAATATTTAAAAGCACCCGAAGGCAGGACAAGAAGCAATGGATGGAAACTAATCAAGGAGACAAGCAGCCTGGAACTAAGGAGCACTTTCCTAACAGTGACAACAATTAACCAGGGGAGCAGCTTGCCTTCAGAAGTTGTGGGTGCTCCATCACTGGAGGTTTTAAAGAAGAAATTGGAAAACCTGAAATTGTATAGGGTTTACTGCCTGAGCAGGGGCTAAACTAAAAGATCTCCAAGGTTGCTTCCAACTCTGTTCTTCTGTTATCCTTTTCCCCTCCTTGTGCACTCCAACAGACACAGATTCTATGGTTTTTCAATGGCAGGTATGGTGGGCTTCCATTGAGAGACTTTTCTGGTCTCAGAGGGTTTGCTTTTGGCCGTGGTCCTTCAAGTTTGCAACTGTCAGTTTCACATCTAAATCATCTAGGCTTGCAACGGAAAATGTGAAGGCATTTTTCTTCCCAAGTATTTTGGCTGCAAACTCTTTGCTGCTCAACTACAAACAGAGATACCCACAAGGCATGTAATAAAAATCAAGAAGATGGACATGATGGCAGAATCAAAAGTCTACTCTCTTTTACATCCATGTTGTGTTCTTTTACTTATTTAATTACCAAATGGTCCAACTGTGGGTGAGCATATTGTGTGTATTTGTGTGAACAACCAGACTTTCATTATAGAATCCTTTCTTCAATGGTCTACAAACTTCTTGGCTTCCACAATTCCACTCATTTCCAAGGAAAGATGTTACATGGGAAAACTCCCATCCCATCAGGATTTTTCAACTTGAGAAGTGTATCCACTTCATCTGCAATTAAAAAGGTGGAAGAGAAACCAACAACAGAAATTGCCATTAATCTACTATATCTCAAATACCTCCTTGGTCAATTCAACTTCTTCTGGATTCAGAAGAAATGACCACACCAATATGAATATCTTGGTCGTCTATCAGATGGGAGAGATTTCCAACTTGGGACTTCTTTTATTCAATATTTTTATCTCCAAGATATGCCGAGAGACCAGATTTGTGGCTGCAATTTATCAGGAAGTTACCAGTTAGTTCCAGAGTTAGGTGAGGTTAAGGATCTTATTTATGCATAACAGGCTTCCTGGGAATGAGGTAGAAAAGCAGAATCCTCTTTTTTAGGAGAAAGAAATTTTTGTGACATTGCAATGCAGATTTCAACCTTGCAGAAATTTCTGAATGCATTCTGGACAGGGAAAAGTCAAGTCCAGGGAAAGAGTTATTTGCTTTTCCAATCTATACTTTCATTTCTGCAAATTGCTGTCCTGCATTTTTTATACCATTCTGCAGGAAGGAAATGGCTTATGCCATGTCTGAAGTCAAATGAGGGTGATGGGTCTATGACAATTTGCCACAGCCAACTCACCACGGCCAACTTGACATGGCCAACTTGCTGCAGGACAAGAGTTACACTAATATCACAGAAATGGTGGACTATAATCATTAAAGAAAGGATGCAAAATGGGACAGAATGAAATGTGAATGGCAAAAATTAAAATATTTTTAATTTATTTTAAATAATTAAATAAAGTTGCTTACTTGTCCCCTAGAGAGTTGGCCATGATGAGTTGTCCAGTGGTAAGTTGACCATGGTGCATTGGCTGCAACAAATTGGCTGTGGCAAGTTGTCCCATTCCGGACAGTGATACTACAGTTAGAGCTACCCTAAGAAACACTTGTAAAAAAAAAAAAAATTAAACTCGAACTATAAAAGCTAAAAAGGACTGCCATAAACTAGAGGTTTATACTGCTCTTCCAGGCATTCTTCCTTATCAGCTTCACCACAAAATATCATTCCCATATATCTGAGACAGGACAGGTACATCATTAAATTTATTCCGACTCTACAGACATTGAACTGAGCATATTTCAACTGAAGTTATTCATTTTATTATCTCAAATTTTTATATGTATCTGCCTGTGTAATTAAATAGATGTGGGCAGATAAAGAAGAAGCTACTCAGCTGATGCAAGGCAGAATTAGCTATCAAGATCCCATCTTATGCATTTCTGGATTCGGCTCTTAATGATACATAACTCTGCAGAGAGGCAATGGATTTGCTTGGTGCTCTACTTGCTCACCCAGAGGTCAATGTCAAAGTGAGGTAATCTTGGACACAGATCTAAGATGCCTGATTTGGTTGTCTACATATATCTTATCTGTAGAATTTTCAATAACAATTTCCTTGTGCTTACAATGATTACATGCACAAAATACCAGATGAGAAGGATACAGGACTGCATTTAAAGATCTGTAATCTCTTTTCATATATTTTTTTTCATGTGCAATTGGCACATTGAATGTGTGGCACAGCAAGTTGGGATTAGTTGATGCAACGGATGGAGAGAAAATTGTAATTTTTCTATTTGAATACAAAAGCACTAAATTATGCATAGTTACATGGAGACACAAGCTGAAATGTTCCCATCTGAAATTCACTTTCCCACCCACCCCTAATTTTGCAATGCAGATGGTAAGCATTTAAAACAATGTCAAACAAACTTTCTAAGAAGTAATGGATGGAAATTTATCAAGGAGAGATCCAGAACCTAGAACTAAAGAGAATTTTTCTAACAGTGAGAACAATTAACCAGTGGAACGACTTGCCTCCAGAAGTTGTGGGTGCTCCATTATTGGAGGTTTTTAAGAAGAGATTGGGCAAAGATCTATACGAAATGGTAGAGGCTCTCCTGCTTGAGCAGAAGATTGACCAGAAGACCTCCAAGATCCCTTCCAACTCTGTTAATGTTGTGTAGGCTTCTCAGACCTGATGATTTCATGTCCTTTGAGGTAAGCTTCATTGTAAGTGAGTGTATGACTGGCCCAACTGAATTTCATGGCTTAGCAAGAATTAACAGAACTTTCTTCAAACTTGATGTAATATTCTAACCACTCCATACAATGGCATATTAGCAGGCGCATTGAGTGCCATTTTAGTCACTTGTCTTTCCTCTCTGACACACTTTGCATGTCTGATCTAAGAAGAACTTTTCCATTAGGATAGAAAAAATGATTCTCTTCTGTATTCTTGTGCATTGTATGGTTGAATAAGATTTTCAACATAATCAGCCTTCACCCACTTTGTTCTCCACCCTTGCCAAGCTGTTTCTCATTGTTTGATTTCTTGTTTTCTGATGCAGCCTGGCTCAGGAGTGTTACTTCATTCTTTTAGAAGTGATTTGCCAAGGTCAGCCCCTGTGGCAGGAAGAGTTTTGCTATTCACATCCCACATATATAGACAACAAGTGCACTTAATTAGAAGGAGGAAGAATTGCAATAGAATGGCATATGAACTCTAAAACACACCTTAGAGATGGGTTTTGGCAAAGCCCATTTCAGGAACGGCTCTATGCGGTAGCTACAATATTCTGGAGAACCATTCCTTTCACCTTTCAAAAAGATAAAACTCCCCAAAAGTGGTTGTGCATTTGTTCCTTTATTGAAATCTGCTTCTTCTGAGAATGTTTCCAGCTGTCTATATTACTAACTTGTTATGTTCTTGTTTTTCTCTGCTCAATAAATCCTTTGCCTTCAGAAGTTATGGATGTTCCATCACTGGAGGTTTTCAAAAAGAGACTGGGCAACCATTTGTCTGAAATGCTATAGGGTCTCCTGCTCGAGCAGGGGATTGGACTAGAAGACCTCCAAGGTCCCTTCCAACTCTATTATTTTATGTTCTATGTTCTTTCTACTTCTACTTCAGCTGTCTGTTCATGGCCTTGTCCTTCAAATCCATAAAACGTCTGCCCACACTGAACTGTGGCAAAATAATTAGTCACTATTGTCTATAGGCTAATTTTATTCTGGTAGGCTTTGGTGGCACATGGCAAGATGCATCACCCTCCACTTTTACTTTGTCAAAGTAATGCAACCTGCATCATGGTGGGGCACCATAAGCTTCACTACTTTGGGTTTGCTGGATGAGATCAGGACATCAAAGGGTAGGACTTGAGTTGTGGCAGCAGAAAACTGCTTTTGTCATCCTGTCCCCTTTAACCTTCTCCCCCTACCAATGCTGCAAGCAAGATGACCTGTTGGCTTGAAGTTCAAATCCTCTCTCCTTGTTCTTGTAGAATTGTCATGTATTGGATCCTTCTGTGTCCCCTGGGAAGACTTGGCATGTTTCTAGATTCTGAGCCTTCCAAACACAAATGGGATGTTTGCGTTTGAGATAGGATCAATTTATGCACTCCCACTAGATCTAGCGTGGTGAGGATCAGCCCAGAAAGATAACAGAGAAGCCCAGTTCATGCCACCATCCCTTCTCCTGAGGTTGATGCACTCGATATTTGAACATACTGACAGTTGCCCTGAAGCTGTAGGAGATGATAAGACTGAGCTCAAGAATGGGTCAAATGCATCATTAGTTTAGAGTCTCTACACCTCCCTAAGAGACCTAGGTCCAGCCCCCATTGAAGTCTATTGACTCTTATCTGGTGCCAGTTTGCCTTGATTATTAGTAGATCAGATTCTTGTATGTTGGTAGCATGAAATAAGCTGGTAATACTTTTGAACTCAATCCTGGCTCCTGACTTCTTTCGCTTGACAGAAGCTATCCTTTGTAAATGCTTTCTGTGTGACTTATAATACAATTACGTTATTTTTAAATCAGATTTGTCTTTTATGAATATGGGGAAAGTTACATACAGATGTTATAATGTCAAAACAAATTGGCTATAACCTTCAACACACACAAATAATTCAACACTGTTCTTAACAATGTCATTTGTTCTTTTTGGTACTTGAGTCTGTATTTTGTACTCTACAGCCTACCAAAACTGAGGGTTGTATAATTCAAAGTGTGTGGAATTTCTCTTCAGTGATTCATCAGAGTTATTTCCTGAAGGACTTTTACAATTGTACTGTAATTTGTCCTTGCCTCGTTCATTCACTTGGGCCTTCTACTCACTGTATTGGCAAAAGACAATTCTTTTTCATTTTCTCATCATATCCTGTTCCATCAACAAAAGCTGACCCAGATATAACCAGATCTACTGAAAGTGCCAAAATCAGTTTTTCAGTGCTAACCAGAGATCAATAACCTATCATTCAAAAATTATTGTCAAATGGGTTCATTGAATCCTCAGATGCCTCTTTTGAATTTGAGACTCTTTTTATCCATCCACCAAAAAGTATCTGTAAAGCATTATTGTCAAGAACCGAATAATATCCCTGTTGGATAAGACCAAAGTCCTTTTAGATGAGTGAAAAATTCATCTACCAAGCCTTGAGGAATTAACTGGGACTATGAAGATTAATCTGCTTATTTCATTTTCCCCTTCTTTGTACAGATTTTAAGCTGTTTCATAATAAAGTCCCTATGCATACCAATTCAGGAAAAGGGGATACAGAATGCAATTAGACATGTGTCCATATATCTAAGAAAGCCAGTTAGCTAGTTAGCCAGATAGGTAGATAACTCGATAGATGATAGAGAAACAGAGACAGAGAGAGAGGGAGAGAAATGATTGGTAGGTAGGTAGGTAGGTAGGTAGGTAGGTAGGTAGGTAGGTAGACAGACAGACAGACAGACAGACAGACAGACAGACAGACAGACAGACAGACAGACAGACAGACAAATAGATAATAGGGGAGAGAGGGAGAGAGAGACAATAGGAGAGCAAGAGGTAACCTTTTCCTTCTAATTCAATATTTTTATTAATTACTTTGTTTTCAATAAACTAGAAGACCTCTTCTGGATCAAACCAAGATGCTAACCAAGATGCACTCAAGAATCACTCAGGGTTGGACAGAATGTGACTCTTTCTCTGCTATCCCTTAGAAGTTTTAATTTAAAGAAAACATGTGTCTGAATCCCTAGAAATCTGCTACTAGCCTACACTGAGTTAAATAGAGCTAGTTCTGGTGATACATTGAGCAAGGTGTCAGGCAAGGTCCTATGGTCCTTGAGGAAGATAATCCAATGCATCCTAAAGGAATTTCTCGCAACTGACCTCATGGAAGTATTTGAGGAGATAATTGGGAATAATCAGGAATGGAGCAGGAAACTGCAACCCCACCTCTCTAAAGGTTTGCTGTAGAAACAATTATGCCCAAGAAAGAGTTATGCAGGGACAAATGGATTTCTTTAGGAGAGGACGCAAGCGATCTTTAGAAAATTTCCATCACATTACTAGGCAGAGAAATTTTGGGCAGTGTGTGTGTGATTTTTCTTATTTTCTCCAAAGGCAAGACTCCCTTTTAGTGTGTGAGAGAAGTTAGAGATGATATTCCCTACTCATGTCTTTCTCTGTGAGTGAGAAGCCAGAGAGGCTGCAAACTGTTGGAGAGATGCTGGTCCCATGAAAGTGAGGACATCCACAGGCATCCCTTGACTAATTCATCCCTAAATAAGTTCAAGAACCTTGCAGCCCACTCATGAGAATTTCTCCAAAATTCTTCTATCTCTTTCAAAAAAAAATATAATTTCTAAAACCAATTCTCTTTTGTCATATTGAAGAGGAATTGGGGTGAGATTAGGAAGGGAGAATGGTTCTACCAAGCATTAGATTTCTTTTTGCTTTTCAGAGATATCTCCATCCAGCGAGGCATCACCATTTATGAGTTTTTACTCAACTCCAAGTGAAGAATCTCTTTAATTAACACCGCTTATTCAGCATATTTGGAAGCGAAGACAAAAAGGGAAGAAAACAATAGAGATGAGCTCAAGTTTACTTTACCTGTAGTTGCTTATTTATTAACACAATAAAGATAAGGCAGAAAAAGATACTTTAAAGAAAATCAATGCTTTCTTAGATAAAACATCAATGTAATTCAAGCAGCCCAAGTCAATTGCTGCTGTTAAATTAAGTTTACAACTTGAACAGTGGTCATATAAAGCTGGCAGGGCCTGACAAATTAAATTACTAGAGTAATACATCACTCACAAAAGTATTATTGATAGTGACTGGGTGATATTGAATTTAAATTATTCATTTATATTGATTAAACAGCACTTCTTTACCGTTATCAAGGGAAAAGCCACTGACAAAGCTTCTTAGGGGCCTCTTTTAGCTTAGAGTACAAAATTGGAGACATTTCAACCTAGATGGACTTTTCACCAGCCAATCAAGCAAGGTACTGGAAATGTTTGGGAAGTTAGAATCACAGGTAGAGCAGCCACATGTTCAGCGGTACTTGAAATGCAGGTAAGCTCCCTGGCAGAAATCTTGCTAAAGAAATCAGGATCTCTGCTGGAGCTCAGAAGAAGACTATCTGCTTCCGAAGCAAAAGGTCAGCCTCTCCCATCTCAAGTTGAAGGCATCTAGCTTGCTCATTCATATATCCCGATTGCTTCCTTCCCAGAAGTCTGCTCATTTGTCACAGCCATCGCTAAATATACACATCTGCCTGACTCAGTCATCATTTCTCAGAGTTCAACTGGGTGTTCACGGAAGGAGGAGTCCTCCCAGTGATGAGATGATCTTGTTCCAAAGCTCTCTCCCAGATTCCATTCTCAATGCTTCTTGAATGAGTTTCAGATGACACATTGGGCTTTTTATGTTAAGCCCGGCTGATAAAGTTGAATGAATTTATTCACTGCTGCTATTGGGACAATTTGGATTTGGATTTTTTTTTTTAAATCTAGCATGTGCAACCAGGCATCACCACAGAAACATTTATTTATTCTGATTGCATTTTCACACGGGTAAATATTTGTGTGTGTGAGTATCTGTGCATATTATAACATTTTTTTAAAAACGCACCCAGCAATTGATCAAAAACTGGAATGTTTTCTAACACAGATCTTTTGTTTGACCCCTGCCATGGGGTCCTCCTGTTTCTCTATTCTGGTTCGTAGCCTTTATATACTTGTTCGTCTTCATTATTTTAAAATACAGTCTCAAGATCAGTCGAAGGAAAGAAGGAAGGAAGGAAGGAAGGAAGGAAGGAAGGAAGGAAGGAAGGAAGGAAGGAAGGAAGGAAGGAAGG
>JANHFL010008311.1:21274-34500 GCA_032468155.1 Oxyrhabdium leporinum
CCTCCTCCTCTCTACAAACCTCTCTCCCTTCTAGTCCTAATGAAACATTACCTAACTGCACAATGAAACATCTGCAAGAAAACCACCATGCTCAGAGGAGACCATGGACCCAATA
Source organism: Oxyrhabdium leporinum (assembly GCA_032468155.1). Taxonomy (NCBI): domain Eukaryota; kingdom Metazoa; phylum Chordata; class Lepidosauria; order Squamata; family Cyclocoridae; genus Oxyrhabdium; species Oxyrhabdium leporinum. The sequence continues at coordinate 21,390 of JANHFL010008311.1, forward strand.
GTTCAACTTTGCGCTACAAATCTTCCCTGCTATTGGTACTACGTCTCTGCTTCTATTATTTTTCTAATGTCGGAATCATCTGAACCAGTCCATATCCACTTTGGATTAGAAGAGAGGATTTTTTCCCCTCTACTGTTGTTGCAATCAAGAAAAAAGAAGAGATAGGGGTGATCTATTTAACCATTTTATTCCTATACGGGCAAAGTCATCATTTTTGCTGGTATTTAATCTATTTTTAACTCACACCTCATTCAATTAAGCTTTCATATTGTTGACACCCCCCCCCCATGCTGCTCAGAAGACAGATTGCAAAAAGCCAGAAAAAATAAAACCCATAAATAAATGCTAGGGTATTCAGATTTTAGAAAAAGGCTACAGGCAGGGATTTAAAAAAAGGAAGAAGAAAAAAAAAAGAAAACCCTTGAGCACATTTACTGCATTCAGCAACACAATGGAAAAACATATACCATCCAGGATGATGAACTATTGAAAATAAAAATTTATGGCTTATTCACATTTAATGTACATGCATATATATGCATGCTTGTAACCCTGTATATCACAAACTCAAAATACAAACAAGGCTCAAGCAACACCCCCCCCCAAATAAAAAAAAATAAAAAATAGAGGATTAAATATAGCTTTCTTTTAAAAAAGATATTCAAAGAAGGATTCTTAATACAGTGTCTTCTTACTCTAAACCCTATCTGGTGTTTGAAAGGTTTTTAAATTCTTTAAATGTTTGACAGAGGGGTATGTAAATGCCTGGAAGTAGATGGAAATTGAACTATTATGAGTAAACACATTTATCCTGATTTCGGAAATTAGCTTAACCTTCTGGATTTATACAACATACTGATTTCTAAGGTAACCAACAGGATAAGCCACAAAATGTTCAACAAAAATGGGAACTGCCTTACATTTATCATGTTGTATGAATACATCGGCTAAGCCTTCAGTTGTAAGAGTAAAGTTTCATCTAAATCATCGTGAATTTTAACCACAATTAGTTCAATTTAACCTTGATTAGTTCAAGCTGGAATGTGCAACCCTCATTCTAAGGGTAGTCAAGAAACTAGACCTGCTACTATAACTAGTATTGGCGACAGTGCCAATATACTCCTAAATTATGGTGAACACTCATAAGGAAAAAGGACAGAGGAGTTAATTGGTCATTACGAACTGCAGATTCATATCTGCAGGTGAATCAGACCACAAGCTGCCTCATATGGTAGGTAGCCTGAAGATGGGACCACATCAAGGAATAATTTCTGCATTCTGTGAAGATCACGAAATCACAGGACCAGAGGTTATGGAGCTATGAAGCTATATGAGATAGAGACTACCACTCCATCAAATCAAGAAGTGAAGAAGGACAGGAAGTTATGGGGCTATGAGGTGATTTGAGATGGAGACTATCAGTCCGTCAAATCAAGAAGTCAAAGGAGGACAGGAAATAAGTAATGGGGCTACAAAGTTATATGCGATGGAGACTCCCATCCCATAAAAGGAAGGGGAGAATTTCTGGTTTGGTCTCTCTCTCTCTCTCTCTCTCCGACCTTTCATGGATAACAAAGACCAACTAGAACAAATTACGGTAGATAGACAACCAAGTTGGGTCATTTTCTACAATGACTTAATAATGTATCTTCAGGCCACCAGACGAGATATTTCTAGCTTCATCTGGACAAGCTTAGGTTTGAATTAGCATGAAAAGCCTGTGATCTTCCACACAGCAATAACACACACCCCTCTCTCTTTTGCCCTGTTTGCTTCCATCTTTTTTTTAAAAAAAGAAAGCTTTTAGTGTTTAAGACTGCTGAGATACCCTACATTTAGGAAGTTCGTGGAACTTGATCAGTGAGAGAACTCTACTTGCGAAATCCATAAAGGGAGGCGGAGAGACCTCGATTGAATTAGTCAAATGTTGCTTTTCTTTTCAGAAGTCACAGCGTTGCTGCACAGCTGGAAACACTCAACCATTTGCTTATCAGGAGAAAGGAATAAAATAAAATAAAATAAAATAAAATGACATCCGTGGCTAATCACACAATTCCAGCTGCAGCTTGGTTGACACCTCAGAGTCATTTTTTTTCTGTCTTGTTCATTTCTGCGGAGGTGGGCTGGTTGTTAATTTTTATTTTGTTTTGCTTTGTGGGGAGGAATGTGGCTGTTTGGCATTCAAGTTTTGTGGCAAGATGGACAGCGAAGCAACTGTGATTTTCAACAAAGGAGAATTCCGTTCAGTCTGCAAATAGGACTCAGCAGAGACACGGAGTCTCATCTGGGAGGGTTCTGCAGAAGTGTTTTCCCCAGGTGAGATAAGAGCTTCTTGCAATGACATGAAGCTGCAGATGTCCGTCACAACCAGCGTTAGGATGATCTGGAGAACCAGCGAGCAGATGTACCTGAGGCTCAAATATGACATCTGCTATTTCTGCTGGTCTCCAGGCCAAGATTAGGAAACAGAGCTTGGTTCCATTGTCTTTGCTTCTGCAGTGTTTGCTTCAAATGCAGGGTTTGAAGTTGGGTATTTCCTGGTATAGCTTCTCCATTGTATCCTCCAACCATCTAATGCCTGGGTCTATGTAGAGTTGGTCAAGAGCTCTTCAATAATAGTGTCATGAGAAAATTTAGCTTTGCAGATCCAGAGATCCTACTGGAGTTCTCTTCCCCACAAATATCTATGGAGGTTCTCAGTCCTCCAGGTCCTGGTTGTCCCAAAGGTGTTTTTTTTTTTTCAAGAGGCAACTGGACTTTCTTGTTTCTCTTTGAAGATGTTTCGCTTCTCATCCAAGAAGCTTCTTCAGCTCTGACTGGACGGTGGGGGAATGGAAGGATTTATACTTCTTGAAGACAAGCTGGTCATTTGCATCCTTTTAGAGAGTCGTTGAGGCCACCTGGAGGTTCATCTGAGTGGTGCAAATGGGTGTGGAGCCTCCTGGAACTGCTGAAAGGACTGTGTTGTAGACTGGAGATAAATGATGTCGTACCCCTCCCCCCCTGTTGAGAGATGGCTGTTCAATTTTGACATTGATGGCCTCTTTGACCCCTTTTTCAAACCAGCAGTCTTCTTTGTTCAAAACGTGGACTTTGTCATCTTCAAAAGAATGGCCTTTGTCTTTTAAATGCAGATGGATGGCTGAATCTAGTCCTGATGGGTTTGTTCTCCTATGGTGTGCCATGCGTTTGTGAAGTCGTTGTTTTGTTTCCCCAATGTACAGATCTGCACATGGGTCACGGCATTATACTGCATATACCACATTGCTCAGTTGTGTCTGGGTGTTTTACCCTTGGGGTGGACCACCAACATCTGAGTGCCCCATTCAGTCAGAGCTGTAGAAGCTTCTTGGATGAGAAGCGAAATGTCTTGAAAGAAAAAACAAGAAAATCCAGTCGCCTCTTGAAAAAGCACCTTTGGGACTTTCTCACAAATCTTCCTCAGCTTCATCCCTGCCAGTGCTTAGATGACCATCCAGTGTAAAATGTCCCTTGGCTATTCCATAGCTAATCCTCCCAGCCAAAAGGAGGTCACACCATGCCCAGAAAAACTGGAAGTATGGATTCAGTCCAATGGGCAATTCTGCCCCTCCTCAATTTAGCAGGAAGGAAGTAAAGAGGTGTTTCCTATGGGAACAAATTCTCAGAGAGTAATAGATAGTCAGGCAATGAATCGAAGATCCTGAGGATGTGGTTTGCCTGGGTATCAGAAGGAAGGGCCAGCAGGGGTAGATGTCAGACAGTGGAAAGATCTATCTTGTTGCCAGAATGACTGCTTTTGTCACTAGTGTTGAGTTGGGTTGGTGTCATTGCAGGCTTGGTCACAGTTATCTGGATTGGGAAAGAAAGAGTTTGGATAATTGATGGAGCAATAAAGGAGAATATTTGTAGCTCAGGGTTGAGTGGTGCAGTGGCCTAGAGTCTGTGGGTTCGATCCTAGGTAGTGGCAGATATTTCTCTCTCTGGGCATGATGAGAATATATCTGCTGCATATAACTCCACATTGGCGACAGGAAAGGCATCCGGCCAGTAATCACTCAGCTCTATTCAGTTGCCCAGACTCCACCCCACAAGTGATTATGGAGTCATTAAAAGATGGTGATGATGATGATGATTTGTAGCTCAGGTTGAAATGAGGGGTCTTTGGTGCTCTCTAAGTGTGGTTGCTTTCTTGCAGATGTTTCATTACCCAAACTAGCTAACATCATCACTGCTAGTGATGTTACTTAGTTTGTAATCTAGCACTGATGGTGTTACTTAGTTTTGGATAATAAAATGTCTGCAAAAAGCAACCAAGCATAGAGAGCACCATGGACCCCTCATTGATGGAGCATTGAGAAATTGCTAATATACTGTACCTACACACTTTCTCTCACACACCTCTTGGATTCAATATGAAACTCTAGTCCAGCTTTATGCATCATATGATAGACCTCCCAAGCAAAGGTAAGAAAGTGACTGCCTTCTTCTTGGATTTGTCCCCAACAACTGGTCTTTCAGCGATGCTACTTATGAGCATCTCATCACTGATACAACCCATTTAGAGTAGCAGAACCTGATGGCCCATTTCTCCATGAATTTCCCTAGGTCCTCTTCAGGTCCACCAAGTTAGGAGGACAGTGTTCATGCAACATGTTTATTTAATTACTGATTTCATCCATTTGGGGGGTTGGCCCATTATGATACTTACAATATCAGAATTGAAAGCTTTCGCATTGATGTTGCGGATGGAGCTGCTGGTGAGTGACCACACCTTTGTTTTGTGCTTAAAGGCGGCTCTGACCTTGGCAGGGAAGAGAAAGTTAGGAAGATATGAGCTGCTGAGTCTACCTCGGAAGTCCCAATTTGCTCCCTTCCCATCAGGTTGACTTCTTTTCCCTTCCTCATAGACCCTTTTTTTTCAGCACCATTGTAACTTCAAATAGTGCCTACCCAAATGGTCATACATCAAGGACTTGCTCTCAAGACTAAGGCAATGAAAAGAAGTATCCTCCCAGAAAGTTTCTCAACTTGGTTAAAAAGATGTGTCCTTCATTCATTCTTCTTCATCTTTATCTTCCACAAAGAAGAGGGAGTCAAACTATTCTCCAAAGCACCTGAAGGCAGGACAAGAAGCAATGGGTGGAAACTAATCAAAGAGAGAAGCAACCTTGAACTAAGGAGAAATTTCCTGACACTGAGAACAATTAATCAATGAAACAACTTGCCTTCAGAAGTTGTGGGTGCTCCAACACTGGAGGTTTTTAAGAAGAGATGGGAGAACCATTTGTCTGAAGTGGTAGAGGGTTTCCTGCCTAAGCAGGGGGTTAGACTCGAAGACCTGCAAGGTCCCTTCCAGTATTGTGTTATGTTGTCTTCTATTCTATCCATTTCCCAGGAAAAATGGAATTCCACCACTTAGGTCTAAATGCTTCTGCGGAACTCAAATGTCACGGATATCTCAAACGGCGGCCCTGGTTCATTCAACCGACTTATCCCTCAACTCTTGGGATCAGGTTGCTTCCAGTGAATTTGTCCTTTAAAAAACATACCTCCAGCTGAATGTAGCTCCAGCTGTGATACCTCCAGTTGAACCCAGAAGGGAAGTTGGTATGAAACACTGCAAATTACATTTCAGAGGAGCAATTGCGTAGGGATAAGGTAGCTCTGTAAGAATGTTTGGCTGAAATTGTGTTGGTCTGAGAGAGATGGCTGATGGGTTAGAAATTTCCGGATGAGAGATCAAAAACGAAACACTAAATTGATCCGCCTACATGTCTTAATTGGTGTATAAGCCAGAAACAGCTATTGTGGCACTCAATGGTGCTATGCAGGCAGTCGTCTTAGAATAGCAGTGTATAATTTCCTCCTGTTGTCCAATTGGGATCTAAATGACCTTTTAATGAATACCTGAAATTGTCTCTATTCTTTCGGTCTCTCTTTGGGGATGCTCACCAGCAGTGGAGAAGAAATGAGATCTAAGTGAACAAAAGGATGGAGAAGAAGGATGGGCTGTATCCAGGAAGAGGAAGAATCAGAAGAGGGTATTTCTCTCTCATTGCCTTTTTTTGGCATCGGCGAGGTAGCTCACATTGGCAAGAAGAATAGTGTTGGACTAAAAGCTGTTTAAAAGGCTAATTTTGGTGTGATGGGGAAGCCACCAAGCTAGACAGTAGAATGATAGGGCTGGAGGACCTCCCAGACTAGGAAAGCCCCCTCAGTGTTCTTCCCTGGAATATAGTTAACTTGGGGAGATAGCAACCTGAGGTCTTTCAGATGTTTTGAGTTCAACTCTCAAGAATGGTGGGGGATCTGGGGTGCACATTTGCTACCTCTGGAATTACCAAAACATGGTTATGGGTTTGTCAATGGAGATTCTCGGTCATCCAGGTCCTGGTTGTCCCAAAGGTGTTTTTTCAAGAGGCAACTGAACTTTGTTTTTTCTTGAAGACATCTCACTTCTCCACCAAGAACCTTTTTGAATGAGAAGTAAAATATCTTCAAGGAAAAGCAAAGTCCAGTTGCCTCTTGAAAAAGCAACTTTGGGACATAGTTATGGGTTCTTCCAATCTTTGCATCTACATTAGAAGGAGACATGCTAATGACCTTGTGAAATATTCAGCTACAGCACTCGAACTCCCTAACATTTTCTTCAAAGCCCTGATAAATTTTGGCTGGGAAACATCTGGAGGTCATTGAGTTGCCAATCCTGGGTTTATGCAACCACAAGAACATGAGGTTGTCTTTGCCCGAGATGTGGCTATAATTGTGTTCTCAAAAGTCAACTAGGTCAGGAGAAAGGAGCCCTTAAGGGTAGGACAAAAACTTTACTTGATTGAATATGCTTATAAATGCAGTTCAAATTAAATTCCATTCAGTAATTCAGTACAGTTGACATGGTTATTCCTGACATAATTAATGAAGTCCCTTCTGGCATTTTCAAATGATAATTGGGTGGTAATATTTCAAACGAACTAAGTAGTTACGCCATGAGCTTTGATTTAACCAGATATTGAATAAAAAATAAATAAAAAATTCCTGGTATATGAGCAGTTTGTTTTAAGGCCTGGAGACCTTAACTGACTAGTTTTCTGAAAATGCCATAACTTACGGGGATGACAGCTAAATATACCATTATATAAACTATACATGTTCTGCAGCAAAAGAAAATATATTTTCCCTAGAGCCTTGTAATTAAATGGCCCCATTCTCCTAACACAAGGGCTGTTTTACAGCGTAAACTTTAAATCAATGTATTTTTTTCTGCTAAAGGGATACATAATGATATTCTTATTTCAGCATCAACTGGATTTTATTCCCTGAAATGGGGTGGAGATGGGAACATACCTCTGAGTTCAGGAGGCAATGGAACAGAAAGATGAAAAAACCCTGAAACGATAAAATCAAAGTATTATTTTATTTTTTTTTAAAAAAAGCAAAGGGAAGAAGGAGATTTGTGGTTCTATAGCAAATGTATAAAAGCTTTTGGAAGTCTGTTGTGACCTTGCTCACAATTGTTGACTAGGAGTAGTGTACAAGTAGTCCTCGACTTACGACCACATTTGAGCCAAAAATGTATGTTGTTCAGAGAGAAATTTGTTAGGTGAATTTTGTCCCTACGACTTTTCTTGCCAAAGTTGCTGTGTGAATCACTGCAGTTGTTAAGTTAGTAACATGGCTCTTAAGTGAATCTGCCTACCCCATTGATCTGCTTTGATAGGGGTGGGGTGGGGTGGTAATTTACTTGAACCGGTGCAAACCAGCTGAATCCCACCACTGAGGTGATGGCTAAAGATTTGGCAGTTGCTCAACCTGACTAAATAGAGCATTTTGTCCCCAAACGGTGCCATTGGTTGCATTCAAATATAGCACACATGTGGATTTTATTAAAATAAGCTTGATGAGCAGCAGTGGCGCAGTGGTCAGAGTGCAGTACTGCAGGCTACTTCTGCTGACTGCTGGCTGCCTGCAATTTGGCAGTTCGAATCCCACCAGGCTCAAGGTTGACTCAGCCTTCCATCCTTCCGAGGTCGTAAGAAAGGACCCGGATTGTTGGGGGCAAGAGGCTGACCCTGTAAACCGCTTAGAGGGCTAGAAAGCACTGTGAAGCGGTATATAAGTCTAAGGGCTACTGCTATGGTTAATGTGAATCCGGCTTCCCCATTAACTTCGCTTGTCGGAAGGTCACAAAAGGGGATCACATGTCCCCTGGATTTTGATCACATGACCATGGGGATGCTGCAGCAGTCGTAAGTATGCAAAATGCTTTTCAGTGCCGTTGTAACTTCGAACGGTCAGTAAATGAACTGTTGTAAGTTGAGGACCACCTGTATAAGAGCTGTTCAAAAACTAAGTGGATTTCCACAGAAGACAGTATAAACCTTTAAGTTAGCTTTCTAGTTAGCTTTCTAGAAATTAAGAAACCTTATCATGCAATAACCCCTTTACTTAAAAAAGTAATACATAGTACTGTGAAGACGAGATTTGATACGTACTGATGTCCCGTGATATTCATACTGTTCGTAGTCAAAAAGAATTTCTTGCCTAAGTAAAAAAAAGGGAGGGGAAAAAAAATCAGCAAGAGTTTTTCCTTCTCTGATCATAAATAGAAATATCCAGCAAGCAGATAGCTTGGGTCACATACCTGCGAGCCTCCCACTCTCTTCTTTCGCGTCTTTTCATTGTTCTTTCTACCACTTCCTATGGAGAGATTACGAAAAACAATGATCAACGCCTAGGGAAAAACACCCTAAAAATAAATAGAATTGATTCAATGTTGGCAACAATTGTAACATTTGACAATGAAACAATCTTAACTTTTAAAAAAGCACCACATTCCTTAAAAGGTAAGGATTACAACTTGAGTTAGTTTCCAATGATACAAGATATCCATGAACCAAAACAAAGGAGCAAATATCTTTTAAAAAATCACTTACTCCCAGAAAGAGACTCCTATACTTTGTTGCATCTTCTTTTTCTTAGCACAGGCATTGTTAAATTACTTTAATCTATTTATAAATATGACTTTCCTTTAAAATGCCATTTTATTTTATTTGAACTTGCTCAAATCTGACCTCTTCGAATCGTCTACGTTTTCCTGCAGGTTCTGATCCATCACTTTCATTTCCAGAATCCTCCTCTTCTTCCTCCCTGAAAATATCATCATAGGTAGGAATCTCGAGGTCATCATCTTGCTTGATCAGGAGTTTGACCTAGTAAAATTTAAATAAAACAACTGTAAAACCCAGCAATGATCTTGGTGAAAAACAAGAATTTCTCTCTTTTTTTTCTCAAAAAGGAGAACTTACTTGCGTCTCATTGTAAACGTTCACTACATTGATAGGTCTGTGAGTATCGCAAACAAAGAACAGAGTATCGTCTTCGGGTTGAAGGATTTCCAGCAAGTCAATGCTGGCCCCGCAGTTTAGGAGCACGAAATACTTGAACTGTAAATAAAAGCAAGTAGGTTGTGGAAATAAATTTGCATGAAAGGATGTGTAATTTATATCAAGAGTATCTAAATTCTTGGGACTAGATACCAACAATTGTCCTTCAAGAACAATTTTTAAAATTGCCATTATAAAAAAAAATAATCAGAATTTTAAAAAGATCTTATTTAAACTCCATTCAGCATAGCAGGATTTTCTAAACAAAATGTAGATAATGTACAGTAGATGCAAGGGAATTGTATTTCATTCCCCTTGTTTTTTTTTATATATATCCCATTTATTATTTTTTTCTTTACCTGATCTTTATGTTCTAGAAATGCTGTTTCCAGTTCTTGCCATCCAGATACTGGGACTAATGTATATTGCACATGATCACAGTGGAATAAAGCCTGCAAGAAAAATGGCTAGATTTAAGAGCAAAGGCTAATATTGTACCTTCACTTTAACTTGAGCATAGCAACAGCAGCTTCCAAGCCAGTTTTTTAAGCAACTGTACATTTATCAATTATATTTAAAGACAAAGCTAGAATTGTAGAGCTTTCTTAACCGCTCATGTTGTTTAACACTTTACTAATTTTGTATTTTTACTATATTTAAGATAACAAATGATTTATAGGCTGGAAGTCGGCATTTTATCATGGAAATCATAATCATCAAAATCATGCAAGGATGATTTTCTTTTCCCACTCTATAAAGTTGTTCCGACATAATTTTATTGATTTATATTTATAAAATTTGCCATCCGACTGATATCCAACAACTCAATAGATTACACATTTGTATAATAATTCATTTATCATTACAAAAGCATCCTGAGAGCAGTTTCTATAAGAAAGATCTGAGATGTATTTGGAAGTAATTGTAACTGAAAATCATGTATTTTTTTTAGAAAATAAGACAAACTCCCTCAATTATCTCACCCCCAAGCCATTGTCCCCAATTGCCTTGCAAGAAGGATACTTAATAGTATATTCATTTATTTGGAAATAATACTCATTGCGTGCTTATTTACAGTTCCTTTCCCCCATTGCACAATATTTTGTCCCTTGTACACTCAAAACACTTGAAGGGCAGACTTACTTGGAGGATTTTACAAGCACATAATGCATCTATGTCCGAAGCCACCAGAAGCAGCACCCGCTGTAAGAAAATATAGATGTTAACCCAGGGAGTCCTCAACCTACGACCACCACTGAGCCCAAAACCTATGTTGCTAAGTGAGACCTTTGTTAATTGAGTTTTGCCTCATTTTACAACTTTCCTTGCCACATTTGTTGAGTGGATCCTGCAGTTGTCAAATTAGTAACCCGGGTGTTAAGTGAATCTGGCTTCCCCATGGACTTTGTCAGGTTGCAAAAGTTGATCGCAGGATCCCAGGGCATAAATGTCAGTCAGTTGTCAAGCATTTGAATGTCAACCACGTGACCAATCGGGGTGCTGCACTGGTCCCAAGTCACGTTTTTCACTGCCGTTGTAATTTCCAATGGTCACTAAGTGGACTGTTGTAAGACAAGGATTACCTGTACCAGGTTGGTTTATCTGCCATTCCTAGTTAGGAGCAGCAGATCCCTTAATCCCTCTCCAACCCAGTCAATTTCATCTTCGGCTCCAGAGTTTCAAGGGTTTTGCTTATACCTCCACAAAGCCAGTTCTGAAACGTTTTCTCCCACTTCGGGGCTCACGGGCTCTCATTGGCCGCTTCTCTAACCCCAAGGCACTACAATGTCTATCCTCCCCAGCCAGTGGTCCCTAAAACGCTGAAAGGGAAACACACACACACACAGACACACACACCAAGCCCAGCTCCACCACCCTGGCGGAGGAAGGCCTCTTTAACAGCCCCAAGGGACACAAAGCCTTTACAGGGTGGAATACAATACCCATCTTCCCCAGCCCTGAAAACGCTGAAGAGGAACCCTCTCCCAGGCCCAGCTCCTTGAGTCCTGTACGACAGCCCCACCAGAGCAGCCCAAAGCTTGTTCATGGTAGATTACAAGACCCATCCTCCCCAGCCACCAGTCTTTTTTTTTTCCCAACGTCCCCCACTTCCATCCCCAAGCAAATCCCTGGTCTCTTGTCCACCTCCATCGGCCTCACCCCGACCCTGTAAGCCCCTGCAGCAACAACCCAGCCTTGGGGGGGGGGGAGGCGGGCAAAGCTGGACTACAATGCCCATCCTCCCCAGCCACGACTCCGGCTCGCCTCCTCCTTCCAGCCTTGAAAGGGGGAAACCCTCAGAACCTGCCCAGGCCCCCCTCCACTCCTTTAACCCCGGTCCCCCCCAAGCAGTGTTAAGCTTGCACAACAGCCCGATCGGGTAGGCCTATTGGTGGGGGGGGGGTGCGGAGCTTCTCAACGCCGCGGACTACAAGCCCCATGCTCCTCAGCCGCCGTCCTCAAGCCTCCTCCTCCTCCTCCTGACCCCGAGAGGCTCCAGCCCCCCTCACCTGGCTCACGACCACCTCGTAAAATTCCTTCCGAAAGTCTGTCAGGAACATGACCGGCCGGGAAAGCAACAATGGCGGCGGAGCGCGAGAAGAAAGACCCGCTTTCAAGGAAGGCGCCAAAGCAGCGCCTCTCCTCATTGGCCGGGGCGCTCCGGAAACCGACCAATCGGAGACCGAGGGTGTCCCTCTGACGTTCGGGATGGGCGGGGTAAATATCGACCCGGTCCGAGGGTGCGCACTGTATTCTGGGAGGCGTAGTTTCTCCGCTCCTTTAAACTAAAGCTTCCTGCCTGCTTTGACCCGCAGAAACGTCCCATACTCCGAAGAAAGGAGGGGGGGTCTCATCCCCGTTTGCTCCCCAGGAGGGCCGGAGTTGAGGGACCCCGCGTGGCGAGGCCTGGGCCTGGGCCTAAGCCGAAGAGCTGCTCCCCGTCCCCTGCGAGAGGCGTCCAGGCCGGTCGAAGAGCGGAGAAGCGACTTCGGCGACTGCCGGTTTTTGGGGGGACCCTTGGCCGGCTGGGAGGGGAGGCCGGAGGAGGCGTCGCCATCATGGTATAGGCCTTGGGACACTCACCCACCCACCCATCCAGAGGTGGGGGGGGGTCGAGGGAGGGCCAGATGTTGGCAGGGAAGGAAAATGCAGACTCATCTGGCCGGGAAAGAACTTGGCTCTCTGAAGCTGACAGGGGGTGGACTACAAATCCCATGTGGGTGGGGTGGACTGCATATCTCCAGGCGGTCCTCCTGGGCTATAAATCCCACCCAGGGTTTGTGGGGTACAGAATCCCATCCTGGCAGCTTGGGTTTCAAACCACATCTGGGTGGGGTGGACTGCAAAACCCATGCAGGCGGGTTGGGCTACATAGCCCATCCAAGTGGGAAACCCCAGGTAGGGAGAATGGACTACAGCCAGGGGTTGGCGGGGTGGGGGCTACACAATCCCATCCTGACTGAGTGGGTTACAAGCCCCGTTCAGGCGGGGTGGACTGCAAATCCCATGCAGGTGAGATGGACTACAAACCCCACCTATCCCACGTTCATAGGATCCAAATACAGCTGTTCGGCAGCTGACTCACATTTATGACGGTTGCAATGTACTGGGGGTCACGTGATCCCCTTTTATGACCTCCTGACAAGCAAAGTCGATGGGGATTCACTTAACAACCAGGTTACTAGCTTATCAACTGCACTGGTTCACTTAGCAACTGTGGCAGGAAAGATTGTAAGATGGGCCCA
>JANHFL010008311.1:71366-82244 GCA_032468155.1 Oxyrhabdium leporinum
TTGCTTATAAGCTGTAAACCGCCCCGAGTCTTCGGAATGGGGCGGTATATAAATGTAAAAATAAATAAATAAAATAAGAGCAAGGTTCAAGCCCATCCCCTGATGTGGGAGATTTTCAGGGACCTGGGGCCTATTGCTACTTTTCAGCCCAATTCGACATTGGAACGATAAAATGACGAATGTAGTTTGGATCAGCCCTACCCAACATGCTCTCTTCAGATATGTTGAATTTCATCTCCTCTAAACCTCAGGCAGTGTGACAAGGCTGGTCTGGAGATGAATGGACGGCCAGCTGGAAGGTTATATGCCAGAAGACTCATTACCATACTTGATTTGACAACAGTGATGATGATAATGATGATGTAATTTTTAGGAGTAGCGACCAGTCCGTCTCATATTGAATTTGTCCAGGAGTGTCTAGCAACTCGGTTTCCCCAGCTGCAACCAGATGGGGGCTCAGGAGAAAGCAGAAAAATGAAGTCAGCACCTCGGACAGCTCTAAGAAGGAGCTCTGTGGAACAACCGTCTCAATCATCTTGGTAAGGGACACATCTGGGATCAGAACAGAATTGGAAGGGACCTTGGAGGTCTTCTAGTCCAGCCCCCTGCTCAAGCAGGAGATTCTATACCATTTCAGACAAGGGGCTGTCCAGTCTCTTTTTAAAAACCTCCAGTGATGAAGCACCCATACCTTCTGAAGGCAAGCTGTTCCACTGTTTAATTGTCCTCACTGTCAGGAATTTTCTCCTTAATTCCAGGTTGCTTCTCTCCTTGGTTAGTTTCCATCCATTGTTTCTTCTCTTGCCTTCTGGTGCTTTGGAAAATAATTTGACCCCCTCTTTGTGGCAGCCCTTCAAATACTGAAATACTGCCACCCCTCATTCTTCTTTTCTTTAGACTAGCCAAACCCAAATCCTGCAGCCATTCTTCATCTGTTTTAGTCTCAGGGCCTTTGATCATCTTAGTTGCTCTTCTCTGCACTTTCTCCAAAGTCTCAACATTTTTTTTGTAATGTGGTGACCAAAACTGGATGCAGCATTCCAGGTGTGGTGTGAATCTGGGCGATTCATTCTCTTTCTGCTGTGTTAGAAACTTCCCCTTGCACTTTGCTTCCTTAGCAAACCTCAGTGACTGAAATTATTTCCCAATGTCTAATTGCAGCACATCGTGGTGCAAGGACGGGCAAGCTGAGAAGCTTCCTCTGAATCTATTAATAGACTTTTCTTTTAAAATTGAAACTAATAAGTGTTAATTTGCAAGGAGAATGATAGGGAGGGAAGAGGGTTTCTGGCGCGTGGGTGTGAATGTTTGAAGAAGCAATTTGCATATGGGAAGGAGTCTGTTGTGCATATGAAAGAGAGAAAGAAGTTGGGTGCCCTTCCCCCAACTTAGTGGGGCCTGTCCCCAAGGACACTCTCTAGGAAATAAGTCAAGGAGTTGGGTTGCTGTACATATGGAAAGACGCTTCTTTTTTTATAACATTTCCCCTCGGTTGTTGGGCAGGGTACACAACACCAAGCTGAAACTTTAGATAGCCTTTTAAACTCACACACTGGTGTGTGTGAATAAATGTAATATGAAAAGAGTCGCCTGCATCTCAGCAAGCTTCAGTTGTCACTAAATGATGGTCAGACATTTTGCCTTTCTTTAAACTTTGTATGTCTTAAGCCATAAAATATTGCATTCCCGGTGCAATTCCAGGGGCTAGTTGCTGCCTATAAAGCCCGCCATGGCTTGGGACCAGATTATCTGAGGGATCGTTTCTTGCCGGTCACATCCACTCGACGCACCAGAGTGGGGAGGCAAGGAATGTTGTGGGTCCCATCTCCTAAGGAGATACATCTGAGGGGCCCAGAAGAAGGGCCTCCTCCATGGTGGCTCCCTTCCTCTGGAACATCATCCCTCCAGAAATTAGACTGGGCCCCAGCAGGCCTGGGAAAGCCAGAGTGGGATGGCTGATGTGAGTGTGTGTTCTCGCTGGGGGGAGCATGGGAGATTATTGTTTTATTATTATTTTGTTTTATATTACTTTTATTTCTTCTGCAATGTGTTTTTATTTTCCATAAGCTGCCTAGAGTCATTGTGAGCAAGTAGGCAGCTATATAAAATTTCCAAATAAATAAGGAAATAAATAAAATAAAAGTCAGACTGTAGGCAACTTAATATCTCTCTGTCTCTCTCTCTGTCTCTGTCTGTCTGTCTCTCTCTCTGTCTCTGTCTGTCTGTCTCTGTCTCTCTGTCTCTCTCTTTCTGTCTCACTGTCTGTGTGTCTGTCTCTGTCTCTGTCTCTGTCTCTCTGACTCTCTCTGTCTTTCTGTCTCACTGTCTGTGTGTCTGTCTCTGTCTCTGTCTCTGTCTCTCTGTCTCTGTCTCTGTTTTTCTGTCTCTCTGTCTCTGTCTGTCTATCTGTCTGTCTGTCTCTTTCTGTCCTCCCTCTCTCCCTCTCTGTGAGTGTGTGTGTGTGTGTGTATCAAAATTTAGGATTAGTTTTGGAAGAAAGCCCTGGGGCACATGTCCAGAGGGAGCAGAGAAAGCCTTTCCAAAGGGAACACATCAACTAACAGAGAAGAGTCAATTTAGAGATGGAGGCAAGACCAATATCAAGCAGGGACGAAAGAACTGCTTTGGACAAGGAAGACTGATGCAAACCTTTAGACTGTATTTTGCATCATCTGCAAAATTGATAATCGTATTTTCTAATCCCTCACCTAAGTGATTTATAAATATGTTAGCTCAGCATTTCTCTCCAGCCCGATGCAGTTGGGCACAGCAACACAACCAGCTCAGGATTCGTGTAAAGGCCCGGCTCCCATTTTCACATCTTTTCAACTACAATCCCGTGGAAGGGTTTGCTAAATCATTGGTTGAAATCAAAGTCCACGGGGATGACTGCATTCCTGTGGCTCACCAAATAGGCTACTCTATCATAAAAGGAGATGGGGGTTCTTGCTGGTTTGTTTGTTTGGGGGGGGGGCTGTATGATTTGTTATTAATGAACCTTTGTTGGCTCTCGCCAGGCCAGGCATTTTCCCCCTAAATGCTCATAAAGCAACTGCTTACTTATTTGTTGCAGAATTTTGCCCAGGGTTGGCCTCAGGCTGACCAACCCATCGTTTTCCGAATCCATTCATCCTCCTTTCTGAAGCTCACAAATCATGCAGAGGAGCTCTAAGGTAGTTTTAACAAGCTCCTTCAAACCTCCTGGGTGCAAACCGTTCTTACGCTCCTTCCTAACAGCCCAGGGACTCCTCGTCTCTGCTGACCCAGGATTGCCACACTTGTGGCAATTGTTTGGATTTGGCCCATTTGAGAAGAATTCCCCTTTTTGGAAGAAGACAGACGCACAATAGAAATTTAGGACCTTCCTATGGCCTATCAATTTGTCCCAGCAGTGGGTTAGCACCTCTCCTTCTTCCTAAAGGTGGAGTTTTTTTGCCTTCCCATTTACAACCTAAGATCCTTTTGCACATTAGTGTCCCAAAGGTGCTTTTTTCAAGAGGCAACTGGGCTTTCTTGTTTTTTCTTTGAAGATGTTTCGCTTCTCATCCCAGAAGCTTCTTCAGCTCTGACAGGATAAGTGGGGAATGGAAGGATTTATATTCCTTGCAGACGGCTGGTCACTTGCATCCTTTTAGTGAGTCGTTGAGGCTACTTGGAGGTTTATCTGTGTCCTCAGGGTCACCTGAGTGGTGCAAATGTCTGCAATTTTTTCTTTCTTTCTGGAGATCCGTTCATATTCCCACACCATTCAAAGAGTGTCCATCCCAAATTGTATAGCTAAAAGTCTGTAGAGATTCTCCGTCATCCAGGTCCTGGTTGTCCCAAAGGTGCTTTTTTTCAGGAGGCAACTGGACTTTCTGGTTTTTCTTTGAAGACGTTTCACTTCTCATCCAAGAAGCTTCTTCAGCTCGGACTAGGATGGTGGGGAATGGAAGGATTTATACTCCTTGCAGACAGCTGGTCATTTGCATCCCTTTTAGAGGGTCCTTGAGGCAGCTTGGAGGTCTACCTGTGTCCTCAGGGTCACCTGAGTGGCGCTCCTGGTTCCTGTAAACTGCCTTTTTTTCCCTCTGGAAATCCATTCCTACTCCCACACCATTCGAAGGGTGTCCATCCCAAACTGAATAGCTAAAAGTTTATAGAGATTCTCAGTTATCCAGGTCATATTGACACAGATTAACAGAGTTGGAAGGGACCTTGTAGGTCATCTAGTCCAACCCCTTGTGCAAGCAGGAGACCCTACAGCATTTCTGGCAGATGGCAGTCTCTTCATGAAAGCCTCCAGTGATGAAGCTCCCACAACATCCAAAGGCAACTTCTGTTCCATGGGTTGACTGTTCTCACTATGAGAAAATTCCTCCTTCTTTCCAGGTTGAATCTCTCCTTTTTTTTTTTTCAAATAAGTTTTTTATTTTATTTTTTATACAAAATCTTCCATTACACAATATGACGTCTGGGTACAAAAGTTTACAGAAATGATTAGGGATATAAATCTATTCACATAACATTATTTACTAAGTTATATAGTGAAGCCACAAAGCCTATTTGAATTCAAAAAAAATTTTTTGATGATTGATTCTATGAAAGATATATTATATAACTTAGTAAATAATGTTATGTGAATAGATTTATATCCCTAATCATTTATGTAAAATTTTGTACCCAGAATCTCTCCTTGTTCAGTTTCCATCCATTATTCCTTGTCTGGTCTTCATGTGCCTTGGAGAATAGCTTGACCCCCCTCCTCTCTATGGCAGCCCCTCAAATATTGGACCACTGCTATCCTATCTCCCCTGGTCCTTCTCTCCACTAGACTAGTGATGCCAGGTTCCTGCAACCATTCTTCATGTTTTAGCCTCCAGTCCCCTCATCATCTTGGTCGCTCTTCTCTGCACTCTTTCTAGAGTCTCAACGTCTTTTTTATAGTATGGGGACCAAAACTGGATGCATGTCATGGTTGTCCCAAAGGTGGCAACCGGACATTTTATATATATATATATTTTCTTGGAAGACATTTCGCTTCTCATGCCAGAAGCTTCTTCAGCTCTGAAGTTTTCTAAAAGTTTAGTCTCTTAGCATTTCTGGTTCGCCTTGCTGAGATTGGAGGAATCCGCTCGCCTCGCGCTTTCCCTTGTGCATCGCTAACAATATATGCACAAATGGTATGGATTCTCCTCGAGAGCGCCGCGTTTTGGAATTGGGAGCTGTTGTGTTTCCAGCAGCGCTCCCCCCACCCCACTGCAGGAATTTTGCGGGGACCAAAGCTAATCTGAGGTGACACACAGGGCCTCTTAGAAAAATTGCATTCCGCCAACGAGTGGAGGAAAAACAATTCTCCTTGCCATTATTCCATATCAGCTCAGCTCCCATCAAATGGAAGAAGCCAACTCCATCGGGGGCCATCACTAATTAAAATGCTCCGTTGTTCTCGCACTAAAGGGCTGGGACCGTGGAGGCTCATTGCGGGAGACGGCCCAAGCCAAATTTCACAACAATTGGCGAGCAGCTGCCCAAGTTCTTCGCATCTCCAATTATCTCCAGCCCCCTTGTCACCAATAAGAGTTGCGTTCCTTGGTGTCTCCTTCGGATGCTTCCTTCTGTTTGTCGTTGACGTTTCCAATCGGGCTCTTGTTTTTTTTAATTCAATGCGATCACACGCAATTGATTCCCTTAATTCTTCGCTGGAGGGCAGCCCGTTAATTGCAAGGCAGACCAAATTTCTCCCGGGCCTTCAAGGTTTGAGTCTGATGGGAAAACTGGGGGAGCCGAGAACAGGCGTTCGAGTTGCAATTAGTGTCCGTCCTTCAATGGCCAAGGATGCCCTGTTTTACTATTAGTATTGGCAAGCATCTTTCTGACAGTGTTAAGTATTAAAGGAAAGCTGCCTGATGTGTTTATCATAAGACATAGGCAGAATAACAAGAGTTGAAAGGGACCTTGGAGGTCTTCTAGTGCAACCCCTTGTTCGAGCAGACCTTATGCCATTTCAAACAAATGGCTGTCCAGTCTCTTTCGTGTGGTCTTCACAATATTTGTGAAAAGTGGACTGCCGCAGAAGCCACTCCTTCTCCTCTTAGTTGATCCAGGAAAATGATTGGCTTCTACGATGAATACAATGATTTAACGGAGATGCTCAGGGTCCATTAGCTCAAGAATGATTCACTTCCAATTCCATGATGTAAAAAAAAGAAAAAATCCCAGAATCCAAAGGAAAGCTGGTCACGAGGAAGCTGAATCACCAGTGAGCAAGTTGGTGACTCCAACTTGAGACTCCAAATTGAAATGTTAAAAGAGGTGAATCAAGAAGGAACTATTATACAGTAGAGGGTGGAGAGCAGACATCAAAATTTGGGAGACTTCTGGATAAAGCAGTTTCCTTTTTATTCGGAGTAGAGACCTGGCATTTGTGACGTTGAGATTGTGATTCTTTGTGGACTGACTTCAGAAGACACTTTACACCGGTGCTTTTCAACCATGGGACAGCTTGAGGATAAGTGGACATCAACGTTCAGAATTTCCCATCTAACATAGACGGACCTCAACTTCCAAATTCCCCAGCCAGCATGCTGGTTGGGAAACTATAGGAGTTGAAGTTCACCCATCTTCAGGTAGCCAAGGTTGAGAAATGTTGGTTTAGACATTACATGTGGGCTCAGTGGGTCCTAGGTCCTTGTGATGCATGGAGTACGAGATAACCTTACACAGGTGAAACCTAAATATATAATAAGATTTTGTACAAATGCATACATGGATCTCTGGGATATCAATATCCAATTCACTTTTCTCTTTGGTTGAATCCGTATTTTGGAACAAATGATGACATGAAGCATTTTACTGATGTTTAAGAAGGCGCTCAAAGAGATTTATTTCCCAAGGCCTTTTAAATGCTGCTGTTCTGGCTTATATTTTATTGGAAGTTATGTTTTTATTGGCTCTTAACCTGCCTGGAGCCACTAGAGGAGTAATTTAGATCATCCAAGTAAGTAAATAACTCTATTCCACCATCTCCCTTTGAGTAATGTGCTTTTAACCGACAGAAATGTGGAGCACCTCACAAAATATTAGATTGCCATATCTAATGGTTGAAATGGAAAAGCCCCATTTTCAGGACCCAAAATTTAACCCCTTTCCTACCTTGTTAGAAATAAGAGATGGGGTGCCTTAACTCAATTTGTTTTGTCCCCATCTTTAAACACCTTTAGTTTACCTGAAATTCTACCCCATTTCTGAGTTAAGACCAATTTATGAGTGAACAATAACCATTGGGGGAACAAGTTTCAATCCGCCCTTAAAATCTGCCATAAATGGGGGAAACAATTAGATTAGCGTGCAATGCTTCCTCTCTGCTTCTCCAATTGAGCAATTTTTTAAGTGAACACTCTCCCACAGGCAACCATTTTCCCCAGGCTTAGGTTTTGTGTCCCATTTACGTTTTCTAACAAAATAATTTATATCCTGCAGTTTCACCAATGACGGCAATTCAGGTTAACTCAGGATGCAGCACATTCATTAGGAACACAGCTTCAGCTAAAACTCTAACTTGGTTAGGTGTTCTATTTTGTGGATCAAAAGATTCAAAGTCTGACATGACATCAGGTTGAGGTGTGACATAAAGGCTCAAGCCGAGCAAGGCCACCATCCGCCTGGGGTCCCGTTGCATGCGGTATTTAAACATAGGACACGTTCCAATTTTCTTGAAGGTGAGAGATTAGAAGTCAGACTTGCTTTCTTCTGGCTCAATTCAGATAGGCTGCTGTTTTTTTTTTCACCTACAAGCAGAATCCCAACCAACAGCTGTTCAACTAAGGCAACTGGGTTGCTATTACAGGCAGCCCAACCCAGCCAAGACCTGTTCCTCTTTAATAAAAGAAGTTTGGTCCCAAAACTGTATTTGCAGTCAGCAAGGCCTGCTTGGACCATAAACCAGCTGGCTTTTATGCCATTACACAGCAGGAAATGTACAGGACTCCTAGGTTGTGGCTGTGCTCGCTCAACCTAGCTGATCAGTTTAGTCAACCACTACAGAAGACAATCATCTCAAACTCACAATGCCGCACATCTGCGCTTTTCCCCACAACACCAACAGTACCTACGGGTATCCACCTTGGTGCCCATAAGGATCCCTGCTTTTTAAAAATTCTTTGAAATGAGACGAGATGCTGCATGCTGTGAGGCACTAGTCCTCAGTAGGATCTCTAAATTTATTTCCAGGGCTGGCAGTAGCCTCTCTGGCCTGCAATGCTAGTCCGTTATCCTCCCTTTCCAGAATGAAGACACTGGAAGGGATAGCCTTTAGAGAGTAATAAGCCTCAAGAAAATGTGCCCTCCCCTTTAACCAGACATTAACAATTAGCAGCATGTCAGGTAGGGCTTGGTGGTTGTAGGCAGTCACCAAGATAGAAAAAAAGCATGTTTAAACCCACGAATCATCTTTTAACGACCCCATAATCCCTTGTTGGGTGGAGTCTGGGCAACTGAATGTACCCGAATGTTTATTGGCCGGATGCCCTTCCTGTCGCCAATGCGGAGTTTGGTTCAGCAGATATATTCTCATTGTGCCGAGAGAAATATTTGCCTCTACCTAGGATCGAACTCACAGCCTCCCGATTGTGAGGCAAGAGATCCACCTCTAGGCCACCGCACCACTCTTTAGACCTAAGAATGTCTCTCAAAAATTAATCTGACTGAAGCAGCCCTTTTCATAATTTCATCTAGCATTCAATGATTTGCCTCAACTCTAGAAACCCAGAGGGTGGCATCTATTGTACACTTCGGATCTACCTGCAACAATTTAGGCTGAACCAAATATGAGACTTAGGCTTGTAAATTTGTTTAGGCCAGAAAACTAGCTGAAAATTTAGATGCCAAACTATGAGCTTCAGTTACTACCTGTGCGGAGAAATCTTTTAGAAGTGTTTTTTTGTTTTTGTTTTTGTTTGTTTTACAAACCCTTCCAAATCTTGCTCCCAATAATTACCCTTTGAAAGAGCCGCTTGATTGGGTACTTGAAATACAACTTTATTATGATCTAAACAAAAAGGAATGGGAATGACAGTAACAAACAAGATCTACCACTGAATACTGTGATGAGACTGCAGCAGTCAGATTTGGAACTCAAATGTGGAGTAAATTTGCAGTCCAAAACAGCTAAATATGCAGGTCCAAAAAAATGAAGGAATTTTATTTCAACTGCCACATTCACACGCCAAACCCCCATTCTCTCTTTCAGCATCCCAAAGATTAAAGCACATGTTCTGGTCAGCTAGAATAATAAAGTGGCAAACACGCTGCACCACTGACATCACAGGACAGTTGCCTATAAAACTAGACTTCTGACGCTGGGCTCCAGCTTCGTCTCCCTCACAGGTCGTCGTCTTCATCTGGCAGTGCAGTGGTCTGAGCAATCTGGAAGACGGGAAAAGGAAAGGTCAGGAGCTCCGGAAAAAAAATGTCCAGGCCGAAGGAAGGTGGCCGAGGCCTTTTTAAAAAAGGTTTACCTGTAAATCTTGCTCGTACTGTGCTGCCAACGCTGGATCCATAACCACCTCTGGGGGCGCAAGAGCAGGCATGGCAACAAACTCCAGGTTGGGATCTCCAATGAGCTTTCTCGCCAGCCAAAGGAAGGGCTTCTCAAAGTTGTAGTTACTCTTGGCTGAAATGTCATAGTACTAAATACAAAAGGTTACAGAGAGGGAACTCGAGTTAGCAGAGATGGAGGTATCCATCACCCTCTGCGGGTGATTACTCCGACTTCTCCTGTGCATTTGCGGTTTGTGTTCTGAGAAGATGCACTTCGCTCATCTGACTTATTTTAAATCTATCTATCATCCTAAGATAGGTGCCTACTTTTACTGGAATGGAGAGTGCAGAGCGAGCAGATTCAAAGAGAAAAAATCACTTCGGGAATCATTGCCAACTCAAGGGGACATTGACAGAAGAGAATCTTTTTAGCTCAGGGTTGAACTGGGGGGGGGGTGTCTTTGATGTTCTCCGAGCTATTTTTCTTGCAAACCTTTCATTACCAAAGTAGGCAGCACAATGGCTAGGCTAGCACCGATGTTACCCAGTTGTGTAAAGAAACATCTGCATAAATCAATTATGGTTATTATTTTGCTTCTGTCACACTACACAATCTATACAAAGAGGACTTTCTCCCCCCCCCACACACACACAAAAAATACTTAACGAATATGAATTAAAACCCAGAACCATAGAGAATTAAAGCAGCAAAGCAGGTACATTTGGTTAAGGTGTGTGTGTGTGTGTGTGTGTGTGTGTGTGTGTGTGTGTGTGTGTCCCCCTGGTGCTCTCTGAGCTTAGTTGTTTTCTTGCAGACCTTTCCTTACCCAAACTAGTTCACATCAACGCTTGTGAGCTGGAAGGGATGTTTTATTCTTACCTGCAGGTTCTTCTTCCTGTGAAACACAATGGACTTTGCTTTGACTTTCCTGTCCTTGATATCCACTTTGTTGCCACACAAAACTATGGGGATGTTCTCGCACACTCGTACCAGATCTCTATGCCAGTTGGGTACATTCTTGTATGTAACCCTTGATGTTACATCGAACATTATGATGGCACATTGAGCTAGAGGGTAAAGCCAGGGGCATTCTTAGTCAACAGGACACAAGTAGCACAATTTACAGTTGTAATATTAAAGCAATTTTTAGATAAAAGAGCTCCCAAACATTTGCATTGCTACTTCAACAGTATCCTAACCTTAATGCAGATTCATTTCAATGTAGTTTCACATGGAGTCTCAAAATATAGGATGCTTTTTTTAAAAAATGTATCAATCCTTACAGGGAGAATGCTATTAGAAATAAGTACAGTTTGGTATGAAAAGGGTGAGCCCAGAGACAGTCAAATAAGTGTAAA
>JANHFL010008312.1:4638-15012 GCA_032468155.1 Oxyrhabdium leporinum
GGAAGAAAACCTGGAAGGGGGCAAGGGCCTGGGGACTCCGCCCCCCCCCCCCCCCCCCCCCCGACTGACCCTTCTTCTGCAGCAGATCAACGGAGACGGACTCGGTGTTGCCGTCTGGGGAGAGGCAGAACTCGGCCGGCGGCTTCTCGGCCAAGGAGAAACAGTCGGGGAAGAAGTCAGGGAGGCTTTGCAGTGGCTCTTTCACCGCCGGTCCTGCAAAACACGGGAGGGGGAGGGGGGGCATGGCACACCCACCTGGTTACTCGGTTGGGCTCTGGGGCTGCCAACTCCAAACAGTCTCGGGGCAGCTGAGACGATTGAAAGCGACGCCCACTTAACCCGTGATATCCGACCCCGGAGGGACCCCAGAGGCCAGGCTGGGGGAGAGAGCAAATGGGGGGCAGGGGGCACTGCAGGCCCCACTTCTGGGGGGCCCCCATGGCCACCGGGTCCCTTAGGAGCCTTTCCTTGGGCTGACCAGCCAAGAGGAGCCGGGGAGGGGAGCCTGCAACGGCCGGGGCGCACCGTGGAGTCTGGGTCCGGAGTGGCCCGCCGGCATCTCCAGCAGGTTCCTCCAGGGCGGTTTGCTCTCCGGCTGCTTCCAGTCCAGGTGGCCGGTCAGCCCTGCCAGGTCCGAGACGCGGTCCAGCCCCAAGGGGTTCCTCCGCCGGTACTCCCGCCACTTCAGGGCTTGCAGAGAGAGGTGGTTGGCTGTGGCCACAGCAGGCCGGTCAGGGAAGGGAAGCCGAAGCCGAGGAGGAGACAGAGACAGGCCGCCGTGAGCAGCAACTCAGCAGGAGCAGCATTTAGCCAGGGAGACCGTTCCCCCCCCCCCTTCATGCAGGGGAGCAACCTGGCCAGCGCCTCATGG
Source organism: Oxyrhabdium leporinum (assembly GCA_032468155.1). Classification (NCBI taxonomy): domain Eukaryota; kingdom Metazoa; phylum Chordata; class Lepidosauria; order Squamata; family Cyclocoridae; genus Oxyrhabdium; species Oxyrhabdium leporinum. Next base: position 5,510 of record JANHFL010008312.1, read on the forward strand.
GGGGGGGGGGTGAAGGAGGCCCTGAGGTCAGACTGCCTGCCTACCAAACAGTCTGCCTACCAGACTGCCTCTCCCCCCCTCACCCACCTTGCCTTAGGTGAAAGGGCGATTCAGGGGACAAACGGGGCCGTCACTCAGAACCAGACACGTCTGCATGGCCCCACAGAGTGGCTGATCTGCCATGTGGAGCTCCCCCCTCCTGGCACTGCCCAAGATGGCTGGAGAGGCAAAGGGCCCGGAGACTGCTTCAGGGCTCCCTTGGCATAGGGCTGCTCATCTGAATGTTCATGGCTGTGAACTGATGAACTTTCAGGTTCCCTTAAACCCCCAACCACAAGAGGCAGAACGGAAACCTCCCCCCCCCCCAAGTTATTTACCCATAGGAGACACACACACACACTCCAGGCATGCAAAGTTAAGTCTTTCCCTGCAATGCCCACCTACCATTGAGGGGCCGAGGGATGCCAACGCCCAAGGAGCTGAAGCTGGCAGCCTCGCTGCACCCCATCTTCCAGTGGGGTTCACTGTGGCTCTCTGGTCTGGCCAGGCTCCAGCCACTGGACAACAATGGCAGGAGGGAGCCAACGGGGAGCAGGTCCTTGGCCAGGGGTGCAGGAGGGCCTGGGGATTCCTCCTTCTTGGCTACCGGCAAGGGGCTCTTGCTCTGCTTGTGCAGGACACCGGTCCCCGGGGCCCCCTGGGTAGCGCAGCTGCCAGCAGCTGGAGAAGCTTCGGTGCTGGGCAAGAGGTTGGCAGAGACAGGACAGGACTTGCTGCGGGGAGGCTGCGTCTCCGGGGTGGGTGAGCAGGAGGAGGACGCCCCGCTTTGGAAGAAAGGCACGTTGTTGCGCACCGGAGAGTAGCTGCCCAGCGGGGACAGGCGGGTGGTCTCTGGCCCCGGCCCCCTCTTGGCATGGCCATCACCCAGGGAAACCGCCCCATCGGCAGAACGCTGGCCATGCCCCACAGGCCCCTCGGTGGAGGTGGAGGACTGGGAAGCAGAGGAGGGGAGTCGGCTGGCCGGGCGAGCGGCAGTGGCGGCCGAGAGGCTGTAGAGCTGGGAGAGGCTGGAGGCCAAATGGCTGTGCAGGGCCCGGCCCTTCGCCGGCTTGGGGAAGTGGTGCTGGAAGACGAAGGGCTGGATGGGCAAGGTGGTGGGGCGCTGGTCCTTGCTGTAGCGCACTACCTTGCCATCCGCTGCGCCACCTGCAGAAGGGAAGGAGAGCAGACGGAGGAACGTGGCACAGCTGAGCCCAGACCTCTGCACCGCTTGGCCTGATGGGCTGGTGTTCTTGGAAGGGGGGGGGCAGGAGGAAAGGCAGCCCCCCTCCCATGGCCAGCAGGCTCTGTACTCCCTAAGGCCTCTCCCCCAGACCCCTATATTCACCCGTTGGCCAGCTTAGGATGCTGGGGGGGGGGTTGGGGGAAGAGGGTTAAGACCGGCTTAACCTGTGCCCAAAGTAGAATTTCGATTCAGAAGGATAGTTCAGGTCTTGAGGGGGGAGGTCCCTCAAAGTCCCCCTTTGGTGCTTCTCAAGACTGGCCAGGCCTTCCATCTATCTTCCTAGAGAGGCTTGCCCACCATCCGTCTGCCGGGCTGTTTCCCCCTCTTTGTGAGGAGGCATCCTCAGCCAACAGGGTGCCCAGGTGCTTTCCGTTGCCGCAAGTCAAGCAGGGTGGCAGGAGAAGCCTTAATTTCAGAAGTCCTCCCGTTCCCCTGCCCTTCCCCAACCTCTTCCAAGTTCCCAGGCCTAGGCTGTGCATCGACTTGCGTTTCTTAGTTGGAGATCTTTGCATTTGCCCTGTTACCTTTCGTCATTTTAGGTCACTTCTCCACCCTAATCAAACTGGCTTGAGTGTTCATTCATTCTGTGGCCCAGGATGTCAGTTTTCTCATCCAAATCCAAACAATTCATTTTAAAACAAATAAAAAATATGGACATTTTTTTGAACTTCCCCTATCATCTCTTTCAAAACTTAGACTTGTGCTTTCTAATTTTTTGTCCCGTTCTCAGACAAGAAACCTTCAGAGGCCTCCTGCCTATGCAATGATTCCAGCCCCAACACTGAGAGACATTCTCAGATACGGCCTACTGTTAAGGGAACAAAGAACAGATGATGCTAGAAACTACCCAGCAGCCAGTCTTGAAAGAGGCGCATATCCAAAAGTGCTTGAAAAGTGGGAATGAGAGAAAAGCTCTGTTGTGATCCCTTTTGTAAATTCATAAGTGACAATCCTGAACAAGATCCAAGAAAGCTTGGATCAAGCAAAAAACATCTCTCTTGGTAGAGGAAAGCTAGAGGTCAAAGAGACTTTCACTCTGAAACTTAACAAACTGTTTGACACCCTCAAGTGCAAGTGTCAAATGGTTCTATGTGCCGAATTCGGCTGCCTTGCTGCCTGCAAAAAAGAAGCTCACCTTAACTGTACCTGCCCTAAGGAGACAAAGTACCATTGAAGGTACCATTGCTTTCGTTAAAGGTCAGAGAGACAGGATTGGTTCTTTTGGATCGCACCAGATTGGTTTGCCAGATGTGCCCGAGCAGAAACAACTAGTTAAAAGACAAAAGCGGCAAGACAATGAGAGACAAAGGCTCGCTAAATATAAGCAGAGAACTATTCCAGACATTTCAATACTGACAAATGAAGTAATTATCTCTTATGATGAAAAGGAAGGATAGACTGATGATGAAGATGAAGAGGAACGTGATGAAAGTTATGAAGAGACCTTAGACCAGGGATGATACATCGTGACTTCCCCCCCCCTTTGCAAAACTGGGGGTGGGCCTGGCTAGTGAGTGACGCATCAGGTCGGTTGGCCGCAAGTTTGATACCCCTGCCTTAGACCAAACACACGGGCCCTCTACTTCAAAAGAAAGGACAGGAGATTAGAAATAACAAATGCCGCCATGCAGAGCCTAAGGCACGGTGTTGGTCTACGTGCCACTGCTGCCATTACCACAGCCGCCTTCGTAGAAGTTGGCTTGATCGCCAAAGAAGACAAGAGACTTGTAGTTGGCCACAATAAAGTCAAGAGAGCCCAGGAAAAAATTATGAAGAATTATGAAAAAATGATGGCATTGGATGAGCTCTGTAAGAAGGGCAAAGTAGAATGCATCTTCTTCGACGGCCGTATAGATGCAATTAAAATTATGCTGAAAGCAAACAGTTCAGACCAGTAATTCCCCAGAACCATCAAAGAAGAACATTGTTCTGTGTGCAGTGAGCCGGGTGGAAGAGATCTTTATCATTTCACTCCAGCGAAAGGCTCAGAAACAGGGAAACCTGCTCGAGCGATTGCAGATAATCTGGTGTCTTTCACGAAGAAGAAAGGCATCGACCAAAGCTTGAAGGCCGCTGGGGGAGATTCTGCAGGTGCTAATACTGGCTGTGAAGGTGATGCCATGCCCTGGGAAGAGGTCAACTTTGGCCGGAAGTTGGTTGGTGTGCGCATTCCACACGAATGAGCTACCCCTACACTTAATCACAAAATTGGATGGGAAGACAGTGTGGAAGACGATGGGAAAAACGTTGTGGAGACTCCAGAAAGAGTGCAGAGAAGAGCAACAAAGGTGATTAGGGGACTGGAGGCTAAAACATACAAAGAACGGTTGCTGGAATAGGGGATGTCTAGTTTAATGAACAGAAGGACTAGGGGTGACATGATAGCAGTCTTCCAATCTCTCAGGGGGGGCCAGAAAGAAGAGGGAGCCAACCTATATTCTCCAAAGCCCCCGAGGGCAGGAGAAGAAGTGACGGGTGGAAACTAATCAAGGAGAGAAGCAACTTAGAACTAAGGAGAAACTTCCTGACAGAGAGGACAATTAATCGGTGGAACAACTTGCTTCCAGAGGTTATGAATGCTCCAACACTGGAAGTTATTAAGAAGAGATTGGATAACCATTGGCCTGAAGTGGTGTAGGGTTTCCTGCCTAAGCAGGGGGTTGGACTAGAAGACCTCCAAGGTCCCTTCCAACTCTATTATTCTATTCTATTCTACTTCACAATTGATACAAAAGCTACAAGTGGCATAAAGAGCCATGGAAAGATACATGCTCAGCATTACAAGACAAGATAGAAAGAACTGCTCATGGATTAGAGAACAAACAAAAGCATACAATATCATCAAGAGAAAAAAAGAATTACAATGGAAATGGTCTGGTCACATATGGTGATCACAGTGTTATTCTGTCCCTTAGGGACAGAAGTTAGCTTAGATATCTTTGGCCCAGTCATTCTTTCAATCACCAGGTTGTTATTATGGGAAAAATAGAAAGCAGAAGCATTAAACATGGAAACATAGAATCATAGGACTGGAAAGAACATTGGAGTCTACTCTTGAAACCTGACAATGGAGCATCCACAACTCCAGGAAGCAAGCCATTCCACTGATTAATTGTTCTGATTGTCAGGAAATTTCTCCTTCGTTCTAGGTTCGATCATTCTTTAACAAGCTTCTGCCCACTACTTATTGTCCTGCCCTCTGGTGCTTTGGAGAATGTCAATCCCCTCTTCTCTGTGATTGTGCCCTCCTCCCCCTTCCCCAACACAAGTACTGGAAGAGAGTTATCATGCCACCTCTAATCCTTCTCCCTGATAGGCTAGTCATATCTAGCTCCCTCCATCATTCATCATACAATTTAGCCTTCAGACCATTTATCATCTTTGTTGATCCTCCCTGCACACTTTCTAGGATTTCAGCATCTTTTTTTGTGTCACGGTGACCAGAACTGGATGCAATATTCCAAGTGTGGCCTCACTAATGTGGTATAAAGCAATATTATCACTTCTCGTGATCTAGATACTACCTCTCTGTTGATGCAGTCTAGCACTGCATTGGCTTTTTTGGCAGCTGCAGCACACTGCTGGCTCATACTTAAATGGTGATGCATTAGGACACCTAGATCTCTCTCACAGTTGCTACAGTTGAGCCAGGTACTGCCTATCCTTTACCTCTGCATTTGGTTTTTCCCTTGTCCAAGTGCAGACCTTATTTTTCTTATTACTGAACTGCATCTGGTTGGATAGAGTCTATTTTTATTTATATTAATTTCTCCATAGTTCTAGACATATTTCCTCTATATGTAGACTGCCTTGAGTTGATGTTTAGAATAAAGATGGAGAAAATATCAAATCAATAAGAACTTCCAACACTTCGGAAGTCTCACTTGGAAACAAATGAATTGTATTCCAGTGTACAAAATACAGGAAACATATGGGAAAGGTCAGTCAGTCAGTTTATTACGGTCTTGACCAATACAAGAAGTAAGTTCATGAGCGATATGTAAAAGGAAATGTTCAAATACAGTTCAAGAACTTATTGTGAACCATATCAAAATGTCTTCTCAGCATCCAGCAGAATTAAAACATCCAATTCTAATTTACATGCCAGCGTGTTCAAAATCTGAATCACAAAATAAATATATACCATTTATAAATAAATACCATTTTTAAACGAACTTAGACTGAGTTGGATAAATTATAGATAGTATTACATTCTGCAATCTAGCTAATGTCACTGTTAATTTTCTGACATCAGCATCAAGCAACCGCTTTGGTTTATACTTTGCACATCTAGAAGGATTTCTCATGGTTATATCGCCGGTTAATTTACACACACTAATCAGCTGGAAATGGTAAAAGGATCACTGTGACATTTTTGAAACTCATTCTTCAAATAAAATTATGCATATTTACTCCAACCTGGATTCTACTTGGGCAGATTAAAGACAGGTGACTGGGACAACTTCTTGCAAGCTCATCTGGGACTTGTTTTAGCTTCTGGATGTTAGAAAAGTAGACACGGATCTTTGCAATATGAGCTGTGCAAGCAGCAGGCTGCATCTTGGCTTCTTCACACACTAGTATCTGTGCTCACAGCTGGCTTTGAATTTGAGAATGCTGTCTCTGAGGAGGGAATTGAAACAGGACATCTCTCAGTCCAGTTGTTTTAGACATCTTTCACTTAATCTTCAGCCTCTTGTTTAGGAAATATCCTGGATGGCTGTTACCACTGCACCACAATGGTGCAGTGGTTAAAATGTAGTATTGCAGGCTAACTCACTGCTGACTGCCAGGAGTTTGATTCTGACCAGTTCAAGGTTGATTTAGTCTTCCATCCTTCTGTGATCGGTAAAATGAGGACCCAGATTGTTGGGGGCAGCATGCTGACTCTGTAAACCACTTAGAGAGGGCTGTAAAGCACTGTGAAATGTTATATAAGTCTAAGTGCTATTGTTATTGCTACAGATAATCCTGGATAGTCCATTTTTCTTTGGTTTCAGACCTTTGGTTTCAGACCTTGGTGAAAAAGACAGTTTTTCTCGTGCAAATAGACTTCTCACTGTGATCAGTAGTAATTACCATGTTATTCTTCTGGATTATCTGTAAGGTCTATGAGTAGGAAAATGTTTTCCAGTGGTTCTTCTCCTTTCTGAACAGATAGTTCCCATCAGTAATCCTGAGGTAAAAGTCTTCAAATAATATCGCATACACTCATTACTTATAGGCATGATGACCATATGCCCTTTATTATAAAGAACAATTCTTTACTTCAAAAAGCTGCCCTGTAAATTTATTTATTTTTAAAAAACTCACTTTTGTCCATTGGTCATTTATTTTTTACTGCACAAATGGTGCCACTTAATGCAGAGTTTTTCCATGTTCATGTAAAAGATATGGTAACTGAATTGTCTTTTTACATATACTAGTTGAGTTTAGATATTTTTGTTAAAATACACATTTATAAACACAAACAATTGAAATGTTTTATTCTTATGAACCTCTTTCAGATTTGCCCCCCTTTATTGTCCTTTATTTTTTTCCAAGAAAATATGGTCAATGTAAGTATAGGGTAGATTATCGCAATACACTGTATGGGTAGTCCCCTGACTTATGACTAATTGAGCCTGGAATCCCAGTCACTGAGCAAAGTAATCCTTAAGTGAGACATCATATGTGATTGCTTCACTCCACAACAATTCCAGCACTCTAGATTTCAGTTATTAAATGATTGTGCAGTGGACAGAATCCAAGATAAGGATCGTGGGGTGCCTTAGTGGTGGGGTGAGACCCAGAGAAACTTTGCTCAAGAGACGAAAATCCTCCCTTCCAGAATCTAAGCAGGATTTTCAGGACCTGAGAGAAGCCCCCAATTTTCAGCCCCTGAGAGAAGAGAGATTCTCACAGGGCCTATGACAGGCCTCCTATGCCTCATCTTGCATCTGGGCCAACACGTCTTACCTTACTGTACTACCTTCTCTTCTCTCTGCTTGTAATCCAGCTCCCTCTCATCTTTAGGTGTTCTCTGAAAGAGCTGCCCATTGAAGGATGTCATCTCCCCTCTGTGTGCAGAAGGGAACTCCTTCATCAGGATCTGAGCTCTTCTCCATGCCCGGAAGGAAAGTCCTTCCACAGAGTGTAGGAACTGGGTTCCAATCTTCAGAATATGAGCTCTGTTTCTCCACCTCACTGAAGTTGTTCAGCTCCCCTCAGCAAGTAGCTCTCTCAACCAGCCCCCAGGCGTGAGAGATTGACAGATGGCAGGGAAGCCAGTAGACATTGTTACAAATGGCAATTATGATCGGCAGGCAATTTTTATAAATGTGAACAGATTGCCAAACTCCCAGACTGCGATCAGATGACTAGAATGGGCAGCGGAAACAGAATGTTTTACACTGCTGGAAGTGCTTTAGAGGCTGTAATGCACCTTTTCCAAGGCCATTGTAACGATTGTTAAAGAAGAAGTCCTAAATTGAGGACTACCTATACTTAGGTTTGCCTTTGATGATGATTCAGAAATTTCACTTAAAGTACAATGTGGCAGTTCTTTGCTGGCAGGCCAGGAACTTTATCAGAATTACACCTGTATTATAACGGTTGTCCTTTTTTCTCCTAAACTAATGCCAAAGGCCAGTCATCACCCATAAAGGCCTACATGGCTTGGACCCAGATTTCCTTTAGGATCAGGTTCACTGAGGGGAATATGTCTGTCTTGTGCAATCATCCAAGGAAAGCAGGCTTTAGGAGCTCTGCCACTTAAGAGGTGAGAGGGATGGGAACCCACAAGCAGACCTTCTCTGCAGCTGCCCCAGCTCTATGGAATAGCCTGCCCCCGCCCCTCTACTCATCACTGATAGCCTTTAGGAAAGTGGCAGAAACAGTTCTTTCTTTCTTTCTTTCTTTCTTTCTTTCTGTCCCTTTTTCCTTCTTTCTTTCTTTCTTTTTTCTTCTTTTGCTGTGCCTTAGGGTAAAGTTTTTCAGACTATTTGAGCATCTCTCTCTCTCTCTCTCTCTCTCTCTCTCTCTCTCTCTCTTCCTTCCTTCCTTCCTTCATTTTATTGTTCTGTTAATTATTTTAATCTCCATTCCCTAGTGACGGTTCTTTTCTATTTCGGAGATTGGTAATGTAATATGTCATGAACCTATTGAAACCAATTAGTAAATGACATAATGATATAATACAAGACAATGATGCATGTTTGCACATGAAATATCACTTTAGTCTTTCCCCAGCCCATTTCTTATGTGTAAAGATAAGTTCAGATCAGTTCAGGGCTAATTCAGAGGATGTGCCATGAGAGAGGAGCTATTCTGCAGAAAGAATATCCCTTAAAATTCAGATAGCTATAGATTGCTATAGAATAGATAATACTGGGTGAATGAATTAATGGACAAATGGCAGCAGCTTTCATATGTTCAGCATTGAGTTCAGCATATGTAAGCCTTACATATGTTCAGCATATGTAAGCCTTGAGATAAGCACAATGTGTTCATTCACACACATGAAAAGAGAAGGACTAGGGCTTGTCAAGGCTGGGCACCCCTGGTCTAAATCATATGGAGGGTATTTGAATACATAGTTTTCACCTAAATTGTACACTACTAAAATCAATCAATTTAATTTACTGTGATCAAAAATAATCTATTTAAATCTGGAGCCTTATGGACCAATCCTGAACATAGTTAAGCTAAAATCATATTAAAGTCAATAGAATTACAACAGCCTATAGGCAGGATAGCAGTTTTACCCAGTGTATTTTCTTCCATTTTACAGCCAGTTATGACAAGCATAAGAAATCTGTTGATACCCACCAATTTCCAGTCTATACCCAGTGTATATACAGTATCCCATTTTCCAGGGTAAACCATAATTTGAATTTAGTGGCTGGTTATTTGTTCACCCTAGATTGGATGTGATGATATGTATAAAACTATGTTAAAGTGATTTTTCAGCTTTCAGCATCCTAGAATATATATTTTAAATTCAAGCCAAGAAACAGTAAAATAATATCCTTTTCTTATTAGCTATACTTAATGTCTATCTACTTGCAAACAACTTTCACCCATAAGTTACTGGTTGTATTTTTACTTTTCTGAACAATATATTAAAAAAAACAAAACAAAACCACATTTAACTTTGAACATGTTCTTTTCTTTCTTTCTTTCTTTCTTTCTTTCTTTCTTTCTTTCTTTCTTTCTTTCTTTCTTTCTTTCTTTCTTT
>JANHFL010008313.1:13050-23480 GCA_032468155.1 Oxyrhabdium leporinum
GGCGGGGTGGTGGTGAAAGCTCCGTGGCGTGGGGCTGCAGTGGCGAAACAGGCAACGGAGCGGCCGGCACAAGGGAAGGGGGGTTTTCCTTTTCCCCTGCTCCTCATAGTTCCCTTGCACCGGCCTCTCCTTTGCAGCGTAGTGGTTCACCCCTCTGAGCCCAATGGTGAGCTCCATGGCACCTAAGCAGGGGCCAGGTCACAACCAAGGCTGGCCCTGCCTGCTTGGAAGACAGCTGCCACAGACTGTCCCTGGAGCTTGCCTGCCTCCAGCTGCCACTGCCGCCGCGGGGAGGGGGGGGAAATCATAAAGGGACAGACTGCAGCGGCTCCCAGCTTGGTTCTGGCCAGCAAAGAGACGGTGGCTGCAGGCCTTTCACACCAGCAAAAAGCGGCGCCAGAAGCCTCCAACCACCACCTCTTTGCTTGCGCGAGAAGCCTCCAGCTGCCACTCCTGGCTCCGTTCCAGCCAGCAAGGAGACGGCAGCTGCAGGCCCTCCGCGCCAGCAAAAAGCGGCGCCAAAAGCCTCCAGCCGCCACCTCTTTGCCTTCTCTTTTTTTTCCAACTAACCTTTTGCCTGCATTCGGCAGGCAGTCAACATCACCGTCTCTACAGCATCAGTTATGTGATTTGGTGGGCATAGCCAACTCAACGTCACTCACAGCAAGGTGCCACTGCCCCACCTTGCCATGAGTGACATTGAGTTGGCCATGCCCACTCAGTCACATGACACACACCCCCACCAAGCCACACCCAGAGAACCGGTGATGAAAAAAAATAGATTTCACTACTGAATCACTACCCTGGTCATTTTCTAAAAGAAATTGTTCTATAGAACATTGATGTACAAGAGATTCATAATATATCTTCCCATTTTTTTCATTTTTATATTGCCTTTTTATTATATTTATAAGACACAGATCAATTGTGGAGAGATAGCAATCAAATGAATAATTGTCCCCCTTCAGCTAACCTTGAAGGCTAATACAGGAAGATCCGCTACCCAGAGAGAAAATGTCTGTGATTCTGGACATGTAGAAACAGTAGAACATGTTCTTTTCTATTGCCTGGCATACAAAGACATTTGTATTAGATTCATCTTACTATTATTGCATAAATAACCAGGGCACATTAGACAAATTTATACTTTCCTGCTGCTTCCAGATACCAACCCTACTACAACCAAAGACTGTAGCAATGTAAATTCTTTTTAATTTTCTAGCAGCACTACCCAAAACATTGGATTTAATGTTATAATTATATTTTAGTTGTATTCTGAAAGGATAGCTATCCATAAGGGGACAGAAAGGACACCAGGAGATACACAATATTTAAGATTGTTTTTGAATGAATATACAGCTAAAACACATGAAGTAATTCAGGCAATGGGAACAGGCTTTAATTAAAACTCGACACACTTCCATGAGAAGATACAACATTTGACATATTAAACAGGTGAAGGATAGAGTAGACCTGGAGTACAAACTGGAGAAGAATAATACTTTGTTTGAAGCTGATCTGGACGTGAGGGTGCTTCTGGGTGCTCAGATGAGAGAGCTTCAATTAAGATTTAGAGCAATCCCTGAATGTTCTGAAGAGGACATCAACATAAGGATGATTAATGCTTCAGTCCAGTTAATTAATTGGGAAGCAAACTTAATCTTGAGATAGACAAACTCTACAGAGTGAACTCCAGATTCACTACTATGAGAAAATTACCAAGGGATGTCTTGGTTCATTTTGTAAGAAGAATGAGGGAACACATTCTGGATTGCCACTTTAAACTCAAACTAAGAATGGAAAATGTGGATATAATTGCTTTGAAGGAAATTCCTGTTAGAATCCTGAGAAAAATGAAAGCCTCCTCATTGATATTTTGAAGAAGAGAAAAATTCCTTTTCGTTGGGACAATTTGGAAGGAGTGATACTTAACTATAAAGAGCTCGACTGAATTTTATAGAGAAAGCCAAGGACTTCTTGTCTAGACATAACTTAATTTCGGATCCAGTTGAAGAAATGGAAATAGGCAAGGAACTAGAGGCAGACCTATCTCAAAAAGTTGACACCAAAGAAGATGATGCGGCTGAGACGTCTGCACAGGAATTTGCCAGTGTACCCAATGCACTTAAATACTTTGAAAAGGCCCATGTTGCAGGCTTTCTTTTTTTTAAAAAAAGCAATTTTTAAGAATGGTTTAAGCATGGAATTTCAAGCCGGACAAAGCTGCCATTTTGAGTGCAACATGGGCCTTTTCAAAGTATTTAAAAGCCCATTATGGTAGTGTTGGAAGTTAGTACTCACCCCTCTTCTAGAAAAATGAAATATTTTAGGAAATATTACAAAGGCAGAATATTTCCCCTAAAAGAGAAATATAACATGGAGGCAGAGCTGAGTTTCCCCCCACCTTTGTTAATGGGCCATCAAGGACTGAGCCAGCCTTTTGTTCTTGCAAAGCTACCATAATGGGCTTTTAAATACTTTTTCTATTTGAATAAGCTAGGCATTCTTAGAAATAAAAATAACAAGGCTGAACTGATCTTCACATACCTATAAAGAATCCGGCTGCTTCTCTGCTTCTGAAACTGCGGCCGGAAACTGCGGCCGGAAATGGCAGGAGGTAGGGTTGGGCAGAGCAGGGCGGGGCAGGGCCAGCCAGGATTTGGGGGTCTGCCGAACTGTGTAGAATCTTAGATAGAGAATCGCCTGAACCCTTGAGAAGCCCCAGCAGCCCACCCCCGACTAGGAGTAACATGACAGCAGTATTCCAGTATTTGAGGGTCTGCCACAAAGAGGGGCGGGATCAGAAGCAACATAAGGCAAGACAAAAAGCAATAGATGGAAACTAATCCAGGAGAGAAGCAACCTGGAATTAAGGAGAAACTTCCTGACAGTGAGGACAATTAACCAGTGAAACAGATTGCCTTCAGAAGTTGTGGGTGCTTGCTCACTGGAGGTTTTTAAGAAAAGACTGGACAACCATTTATCTGAAATTGTGTAGGGCTTTCTGTTTGAGCAGGGAGTTGGACTAGAACATCTCCAAGGTCCCTTCCAGCTCTATTCTAATAAACTAATAATTAAAGTAAGAGAGAATGAGAGAGACCAGGATCCATTCCATCAGAAATGAAGCAAAATGTTAAATTTACTAGAGGATCCAGTAGTTCCCAACTTGTCTGGAAGATGGTTAATGTTGCTTTAATGTTGCCATTGTTTCAATGTTTTTGAACCCCAATTCCATTTATCATTTTAACTGTTAACACAGTTTCATATTCCTCTTTGTCTAAGTTCTAAGAACAAAAGTCTGTGACATAAGTTTACAGATGAGAGAAGATATTAGTGGAGACCGCCCAAATCTAAATCCTGTGTGCCATTCACAAAACAATGTTGTCCTAAGAAACCAATAAAAATGTTATATAAGAGACGGGCCCATGAGACCATCTATATAGCAGAAAACAATAAATGTTGTCAAGTTAGACAATTGGCTGTGGCTTTAGAAATAAAAGATACCTATTTCCAGGGATGTTTCAATACCTATCCACTTCAATCTGCACAACATAAATCACCAACTTCTTTCTATTTGTAGTAATAAAATGAACACTTTAACCTCCCAGATTTTCAGCAGTATCTCTGATTTAGAAGTTCAACTCTGGGCTGTCACCCCCAACACTCATCATCATCTGCTCCCTGAACAAGACAATCCATGTGTTTTGGTGGCATGGATCTTAAATTACTTGCTATTGCAGAAAGAACATACAAAAGAATGCAACCAGGTAAGTAAACAGCTTCTCTTAATGTCCCACAAGACCACAAACAGAAAGAAAGATCTGAAGAGAATCTTGGGAAAAAATACTGAGAAAGATGAAGAAACTGTCCAGGGAAAATTATTAGATTTATCATTTGCCCTGGGAAGTCCCACTTCTCCTCTAGCCACCTCATACCGCTGGGCTAACTATTCTCTAGGTAGTATCTCGTTGCCCCACTCACCCGTTCCAGGTCTTTCCCAGATACCATGACATGCTGACACATAGCTAATTCTTCCCTTATCATGTCTCAAAAGAATGAGTCTTTATATGAAATATCACATGTATCATTATCCTCTCCTCACTACACATCAGTCCATGTGCAGCTCGACATGCAGCTAAATTCACTATAAAACAGACCATGTGTGTAGATCTGGATGCTTTATTGAAAGAACAGGATATGTTGAAACTGGGGAAAATAGGAATACATACTGTACAATGAGAAACAAATACAAGATAGGCAATATTGAGTTACTGTTGAACATAACAATTAATAAATACAAGCAATCTAAATCTCACCAGTGATGTTCTGTGTGTGGGATGTGGGTTTGTCCTTGGATGACGATGTGCCACAGATTAAGAAGGATTCTTCTTTGTGCTTCTGCCTTCTCCAAATGCTAACAGAAATGGAGTCTGGCTTTCCAGCGTGCACTTCTTTTGAGAGTGCGGGCTGATGGGTAAAGAGGTTGGGTCAGCTTCAAATAATACAATTGGTATTTGTCCCCCTGGTCACTAGATGGGGCTAGAGAGCAACAACAGTATATAAAGATCATATGTTGGGGCATATTTGTCCCTCTGGCCACTAGATAGAGCTAGAGAATATCAACAGTATATAAAGATCGTATGTTGAGGTATGACAATTGGTGTGTGTTTTTGTGTGTGTGCATTTATAAATCAAAGGAAGGTAGGGAAATTTTCAGGTTAAGACCTAGTTCATCTCCCAATTTCTCTCCTTTAGCTAGTAGTTATTAGTAGAAACAATTTTTGCACATTATATTTCTAGAGAAAGTTATTTTAAATTAGTCATCAGAACTAGAGAGCAAAGGTTGATTTCAGGTTGGCTAATTAGTGTTTCATATATCAACATCAGAACAGAAAAAAAAAGTTTGTCATCATTAGCAAAGCTTTTTTTTTCCTTGAAAGATTTTTGAAATCTTTTGGAAGAGAAAGTAACACAATACACCCTTAATATCTAATTTAAAATAAGGAGATAGAAATGAGTGAAAAATCCTGAAAAGGGATATAATTTTAGCCAAAATCTCCACTGGGAGGGAGAGAGCAAAACTCTGGTGCTTTATCCTCACTTTAAGTGAGGATTATACCTTCCACTTAATATGGTCAAAGGTATTAGTTCGATTGGACCAACACAAAGATTATTTGCCCTGCCACCACCCACCATGAATGTGAGTTCATCGAAGCCTGGCACTCTACAAGTGATTCCATCAACAGACACATTGACCTACAACCAGCCTACTAACCCTTCAGAATCCAAATCAACCACACAGCCAACCAGAGACAGGACTGACCCTCAACCAACCCATGCAACACCCCCACCATCAGTTCACCTCCCAATGAACCTGACCTAATGTGACTTCCTTATCACAAGACCCATCACAAGACTCACTGATGACAGGTGACCCATCACAAGACCCTCACTTGACACACCCACACCTGAAGCCCTTATAAACAGAAGAAAACTGACATCATCCCCTAAACTCTGCTGAAGATGTTACCTAGTCAGGTAACAAAATGTTTGAAAACCAACCCACCAGCTTGGAGAATGAACCTTCACTTTCATCCTACACTTGAGCTATAGATATTCACCACTATTGCAAAGGTATTAGGTTAAGAAATATATTCTTTATCTTTTTTTCCCCCTTAGATGATCTATTTCTATATAGATCACCTTCATCTTCATTTACTGACTGCCTCATGCAGTGGCTGTTCATAGTTATGATGGTGATGAAAAAGTAAGTTTGCATCCAATCCATGCATTTATGAGATTTGTAGGCCTGTCAAGCAAAGGAAATCCGAAGTAAGGTCACATGCCTAGTCACGGTTTCACTTAGTAGCCATTTCACTTATAATGACTGAGTCTGCAACTGTGGTCACTAAATGAGAATCGCCTCTATAAATTATTAAATCTTATTGCATTAATATGAGGGAGAAGATAAAGCTACAGAATCAACCAACACACATAACCCCATAATTCTTAATAACGAATTATTTTTTTAAGCAAACAGTACAGCATTTTCCCTTTTTTGCCTATTTATATAGACACTTCTGCCTGAAGCCACAACAAAGCTAAAGGAGTGAAGCAATTTGTTTACCTTAATAAATTAAATTCATGCTGAGGTATTGATGTGCAATGAAAAGAAAAGTGTTCCGTCTAAGGCAGGGAGTAGACTTACCTGGAGTTGCTGATATTAAAATGCTGTTTGGAGAGCTCAGTTAACTTTTAATCTGCTGTATGATTTAGGCATAATTTAGCTGCCAAGCTGATTCTTTAATGTCTTTTTCTAAATCTGTTGTTGGAAAGACATGTTGCAAACTTTAAAACAACAGTCTGGACGTTGTTGTTTTTTTATCAAAATAAAATATTTAATCTGCCTATCATTTACCTTTCCATAATTAAAATCCACTGCAGCAATAATCTTTGTTTGCAACACCAATCAATTTCCATTATGGAAAAGTTCTGAGGTCCTCACAATAAAAAGAAATAAATTTATTTTTGTTAGGTGCCCTATCACACCTTTCTTTCAAAAATTTCAAGGAAGCTAACTTAAACTAGTGTTCCTCTTTATCATGCTGAATTAGGTCACTACATTAATACTACAGTATACTACAGATAATTTTCAAATAAGATATAGCAGTGATGGCTAACCTTTTCGGCACCGAGTGCCCAAAGTTTGCAAGCGTTCATGCGCATCCCCAAATTGCAATGCGTGCATGCCCCCCATGCATGTGCGTGCATCCCCATGCATGCATGCACTTTCCTGTGCATGCGTGCGCATCCCGTGCATGCACACCATCCCGATGCATGCACATGCTTCCCTGCACATGTGCATGCATCCCCACACATGCTCCCCGCCCCTGCATGTGCCTCACCCCTGTGCATGCACAGCAGAGACCCAAAGATCAGCTGGCCAGCAGAAGACATGCATGCATGCACAGCAGAGCTGAGCTGAGCTGAGCTGGGGTGACGACTCATGTGCCCACAGAGAGGGCTCTGTGTGCTATCCCTGACACACGTGCCATAGGTTCACCATCACGGGGATATAGATTCAATCTTAGATTTATTCTAAGAAGGAAGAGACTAAAATATATTTGGATGCTTAAGACTTGTTTGGGTGATTCAGAATGTGTATTTCTTAAAGTAATGATTTCCATTTGTATAAAGGCAGGTGAGAACCTTCCTTAAATATCATTCAGCTTAATTTCCAAAAGCAAATAATCATAAAACTACTGCATTTATTCTTTTTTGAATTCTCAAGGAATGAAAGGGAAAATTATCTACTTTGTTTCTCAAACAATTTTTGTTGGTCTTTCATACACTGCTTACTGAGATTCCTTTTAATTGCCAGTAGTAATTTTGTAAAATTATTTATTTACTGGTCCATTTTCTACCATGCTCAGGACGTCAAACCAACAAACATAGTTTCTGTCATTTATTCATACAACAATCCTGTGAGATAGATTCCGCCAAAAGAAAATGATTGACTCAAACTTATCAAGCAAATTTTCACAGCAGAGGATGGACTGGAACATGAGTTTCCCCAGTGCCAATCTTCATACCTTCAGTGATTTTTCCCTTCCTTTATGAAATTCCTGCATTGCCCTTACAATTAAGCAAATTTGGCTTCTTGTATTCTATTTTTTTACTTGGATAAACTGTTTGGAGGCCTTAACAACAGACCCAACTCTTAATATGTCAATGAAAATGTTGTTCTTCAGGTTACTCAAATGTTGTTGAGATAGGTAAGATCTTGTCCAGAAGTAAACCAGAATTTCTCCTTCAACAGAAACATATAGTAGTGGGTGCTAGTTGTTATAAAACTTTACAGAATAACACAAAATTGTGATTTAGTTCTGCAATTTTTTGAACATTCAATTACCACTAAAGTATACAGTAATCAAGGGCAACACAATCAAGAGAGATATATACATTTATGGCAAATGTAAATTTATTTCCAGTTAATACAAGAGAGACAAGAAACAATCTTAAATGCATTTTGCAAGCTCTGAGTCCTTCAGCACAGTTGCCTAGGAAATGAAAACGAAACAAAAAAGAAATGTCTGACACTTTCATAACTGAAAATCCTGACATCAACCTTTCAGTCACTGTGACATTTCCTCATAGAAGCACTATCACAATACTTTAAACTCCTTTATAATCAGCTTTAAATGCAAGGCTCTGATGGAAAATATAAAATCATCCCTCCACCTTGGATAAAATTGGTCGTTTTATCATGAAACGTATGAGATAAAGAATAGCTGTCAGTTATCTAAACACACTTCTTCCATGTCTAGATCAAACTTTAAACTGCCAGAATGAAGCCATCTTCTTGGTTTTGTCATTATCCAAAAATAAGTCATTATTGGTACATGTTTCTGGTGGTACCGACATACCGGCAGATGGGTCAAACTCTGAGTCTCTCCATATTCACATTGCGTGTTGTTATCCACTAAAAGTCTCCACTCAAGCATATTGGTTTTACATTTAGATTGTCCAACTCTCAACCTATTGAGGATCCTCCAAGTAATATAAGGAAGGTCAGATCCTTCAGCCACATCCTCCTTTGATGTTATTCTTTGCTTGATGGTCTCCTTCATCCATTTTTTTAAATTTGATTTTGTTCTTGCGTACCCTGAAGAATGTTTGTTCTTGCCATAAAGTTTTTCCCAGATCTGAGTTGGCAGGCTTGGGGGATATGTCCATTCAGAGGATGTCCAGGATCATTCTCTTGTTTAGTTCTCTCAGTACTGCTGCTACTTCTCTCCTGATCTTAGGTGGGGTAATGCCAGCAAGAGGATATATTTTCTCAATTGGTTTGAGACAAACTGTCAGTAAGTGTACTGCTTCTTTCATGGTGATATTGACTTGTTTCACATGTGCAGATGTGCCCCACATTGGAGCAGCATACTCTACTGCAGAGACACTCGAGACCAAAACTGAATACACATTTCTAAAGTTAGTGCTCACCCTACAGCAGGGGTGCTTAGATCTAGCCCGTGGGGCCACCCTGCAAACAGCGAAGGACCAGCCTGCGGTGCCTCTGCCAATGAAAACAGAGCTCGGGAGAGCCGCATGCAGCCCTCATGAGCTCTGTTTTTGCTGGCAGAGGGCTGCAGGAGGCTGTTGCAGCCGAAAACAGCGCTTGCAAGCCTGTTTTTGTTGGCAGAGCACTCGGGCCACCACATGCGCCCCCAACACAAGTGACATCAAGCTGGCCATGCTCACCCTGGCCATGCCTACCCCGTCCCCCCTCAAGGTCAAACACAACCCTAATGCGCTACAGGCTGAAATTATGGTCCACCACCTCTGGACACCACATTGTGCACAACTGTATTATTCTCGTAATTCCTTACTTACTTAATAAAATGTAAAGAATAAGAATAGCAGAACTATCAGAGTACAAGTTATGATTGGTTATTTCTTGAAAATTAATGTATAAAGATACTTCATCAAAAATATTTGTAGAATAAATAGTTATTACCTGACTGTTATGATTTGTTCCTATTTCTTGTAGACTCAGTGCCTTGCACTAATAATCATTACATTGCTAATCGAATACACCTTTCCAGTTTCACAGCTTGGAAATGAATGCAGGCAGAGACTGAAATTAAGTGTTTGTGATAAATTATAATTGATCGTGACATAAATAATAAAAGTCTTGAATTTAAATTAAATTCATTTTGATTCTCTTTTCTGATACTCCTGGGAGGAAGAGTGCAGAACCATTTGTTTGCATGCCTTTTTATTAAACACGGTTATTGGGTAAATCAGACTTCATAAATTGTGAAACAGACTTCTGGAATGTTTTTTACTTCATTCTCAGAGTACTTTGGAATTTTTGAAGTTCTGCTGGCAATGTTTTTGAACTATCAGTGGAAATGGCAGACTAAAGCTACTCCTGGTGTTCTTTTCCGATAGACATCTTTCCTTCACTCAAGCTTCCTTGGCAGTCAATATTCCCTAACGAAAAATCACAATTTGAAGAACATGAGATTTCATCCTGGATTTAATTGAATGTTAGGATTCAGGTCGCAGACTGTGGCAGTAAGATGCCCTGATTAGGACAGAACCATAAACTGGACTTTTAACGGGACTTTTATCTATTTGACACAATCACGCAAAGTGACACGTAGATGTTGCTTGAGGCTCGTAATTAATACTGAGGTGTATGAAGACTGGAAGTGCTGTTTGAATAAGATCTGGAGAAGGAATCTTCATTTAAAGACCAGCAAAATCAAGTATCAGGAATAGAAAGAGAGTTCTGCAGAGCAGATTAGCTAATGGAAAACTCTGCTATCTTTGAAAAAGACAGATCAAATATTGTTGTAACCTTCCATGATGTTGTAAAAGTCCATGATAAACCAACGCGAACGGGCTGAACACGTATACGGAAAGGA
>JANHFL010008313.1:23580-61444 GCA_032468155.1 Oxyrhabdium leporinum
GAGAACTTGCACAGAGTCTTTCTTTCTCCCTCATTAGGCCGATAATGTGAGCATGCCCGCCACGTGTGGATAAAAAACCACAAAATATCAAGGAGATAATCTTGACCAAGCTGTTAACATTCTAAGATGTTGAGGAAAGAGTTCTTTTTCTTTTTCTTCCTTCTAACAGCAAGTCTGAAAAATGAGTGTGCTGAAGTTGTGTAAATAAGAATAGTAAAGTTGTGATAAAAAATACCAATTGGAATCAAGGATGCAGGCAGCAAGGAAGTTAAGAAACTGTAAAGGGTTCTATATAGAGATATATGTATGGATTGGTAAACTAAGGCCAGTGCATATATAAAAATTATAAATTGTTTGCTTGGAAACTTTGTTACAGATTGTTAGCAATAAACATCACTTGTCGAATAGAGGATTGATTATGTGTGTGGAAAGTCCCAATTCCTTTTCCAACTTCTATCACGATAATTGGCTTGTACAATGAAAAAGCACACTTCCCTTGGCTATTCCTTAATTTTTAAAAGCGTAAAACGACAAAACTTTTCATCCTCTTTTCATCCATTTCACCTGTAAACCTTTTCACCCAAATTTCAAAAGCAAATTGTCTTTGAATACATCCAAAAAGAATGTTTGTGTATGATTTCTTTTTTTCTTCAGAGAGTCAAGAAGTTAATCTTAATCATGGAGTGTGTAAAACAAGATGAATTCAAACAAGATGTTATGAAACCAGACTCTTGTAATAAGCATATGTGAGATCAACATACAGGATGTGGATGATATATTAAACAGCAATGAATCAAAATGAGCAGCCAGTGTTGTGACTCCTTGTGGCTGCACTTTTCAAAAGGAACAAAATATGGATTTGTTAGAAATACAGAAAAACCAATAAAACTGGGTCCTATGGAAGATGGGTTTGTGACTACTGAAGCAAATATTAATATCTGGATATCTCAAAGTGCTCCTAAAGATAGATAGATAAGAGAAAGAAGGAGAAAGAGAAAAGAGAGGGGGAGGGAGGGAGGGGGGGAACTCTTGGTATTTTAAAACAGCCTGCAGAATTAGACTTTTGATATATCCATTTTAAGAAGAATCTTCTTCCCTTATTTTTTAATAAAATACAAGCTATAGCATTTCATCTTCATCTGTCTCCAACATCTTAAAGGAGATAGGAAAATTTTCAGCCCATTGTTTTATATTTATTTCCCTTTATATGGCTGCAATTGATCGAGTTATGCTAAGAGGACTTGATGGAAATATGGGTAATGTAGGTAAATAAAATGGTTACAATCTCAGAATTTCTCTCGCTGAGCTTATCCAGTCTCTCATATCTCCTGATTTTTGTATTGCTCAGCACAAATGTATGACATGGCATCTAAAATAACTGGCTGAAGAATTAATACTCTCCCTAAGGAGCTAATTTAAGAATAACATGTCCTCCAATGGAAAAGAGAGAAAAGCAGGCATTTGTGGTTGAATTTATTTCCTACTTTTCAGCTTTTCTGCTGGGCCCTTTATTCCTTCTGGACTGGTGCTAGTCTCAACCAGAGGAAAATGTGCCATTTATCTACATTCCATATTCTCCACATTGTACACTCAAAAGGTCAAGTAGCTACCCTACAGGATTTGGTTTTCTTTGAACGAGAGATTATAGTTGTTAAGAAATATGCAAGCAAAACCAACGGAAAGCAAACAGGTCATCCTTATAAAAACAGCAGATTCCAAACCATAGCTTATAAACATGGAATCAAAGACTGCACAGGTTGAAAAGATCTTGTGATCCAACCCCCTGCTAAGTGGTGGAATCCAGAGAAACAACCTTGACACATAGCAATCCAACTCCCACTTGAAACCAGGTTGCTCCACTGCTTAACAGCTTCTAGCATCAGGGCATTCCTCCTAATATCCAGCCTGAATCTCCTTGAATGTTGCCCTGTCCTCAGCTTCAACAAAGTTAGACATGCACAGCTTCTATAACTCGTTACCATAGGCTTATTTTCTAGATATTTTTTTTATTTGCCTGATAGTTCTCAAATTTGAAGCAAACTCAAAATGTGATGCTCCCAGTGAAATCTAACCAGTGAAGGGTATAGTTGAATTTGTACTTCCAATGATTTCACAGAACACTTTCATCAATGCAACCCATGTTTGTCTGAAGTTTGTAACTAGTCTACTAGTATTCACAGATACTGGGATTTAGCTACTTTCTTTTCCCTAATCAAATTTTACAATTGTCATATTGAACATCATCCTATTAAGTTTTGTCCAAAATGCAATCTGTTGAAATCCTTTTGAATCTAGACTTTATCCTCTAAACCACTGGCCAATTTCCTTAGCTCAGTGTCATTTGAATATTTGTTAAATATGTATTTCATCTTCTAGATCAGGGGTCAAACTCAAAGCCCACGGGCCACATGCAGCCCACAGGGTGCTTAGATCTCACCTGCAGCGCATCCCTAGAAACAGCAAAGGACCGGCCTGCGGTGCTTCTGTCAGGGAAAATGGAGCTCGAGAGGGCAGCATGTGGCCCCCGCAAGCTCCATTTTCACTGGCAGAGGGTTGCAGGAGGCAATTGCAGCCAAAACCTGAGCTTACATGGGCCACAGGAGACCCTCCAAGCTTTGTTTTTGCTGGCAGAGGGTTGCAGGAAGCCATCACAGCTGAAAACGGAACTCTGGAGCCCATTTTCACTGGCAGAGCGCTTGGGCCACCACAGGCGCCCCCATCATGAGTGACATCAAGCTGGCCACACACCACCCCTCCTGAGGTCAAACACAACCCTGATGCAGCCCTCAATGAAAGCAAGTTTGACATCCCTGTTCTAGATTGTTTCTTGTTGGCACCACCAAACCAAGAATGGAGTCTGGTGATCTCACTTGATATTTCCTGCTGGGTTAATGTATAACCATTCGTTAATAGCCCCTGAGTGCAGTTGTTCAGTCAGTCGTAAAATCTCTGCCATCACAATGCCCTTTAGTTCATATTTATCCATTTTATCCACAAAGGTATGGTAATACTTTTCAAGTGTTTTACTTAAATCAGGATGACTAAATTCACAGCATTCCATTGATCTACTAATTAAGCACAATATAATAATAAAAAGAAAAATAAGGCAGTAGAACAGCAGTGGGTGAATTCTGGTGATTTACTATTATTTTGTTGTGGTTACAAATATATGACTTGATAATCTGTTCTTGTTCAGTATAGATATTATGTGATTCTTACATAGATCTTTATCCTTTTAAAGATTCATCTTAGGCACCTCGCCTTATGCAGGAACTTTCAAAGATTATAATAGTATAGTTCTGAGTTTTCTCTTAGTTTAGTAATGCCAAGTTGTCCAAATATTTCTTCATCTCTCTATTTATAACTTCTACCTTGCTTTCCAAAACTTCCACTTTGTTATTAATTTGTTTTACATCGCCAGCCTATTGTCCTATAGATTTTTCAGTCTTCTTAACTTCTTTCAAATGCTTTTTATCCCTCCAAATCCTTTTTCCATTTCCTTTTTAAAAGCATCCAAACTATTGGCAACTATTGCAGTCATCTTCTTGCAAAATTCTTCAAACCTTTTTCTCAATAAATCTGGCGCAATGCCCTTATCTGTAAGTTGTTCTAATTAATCTCTTTTCTGCTCCTATTTTTGCTGTTTGCCCCCATGATAAAGTAAAAGTATATCAATTACTATGGTGAAAGTAAAAACAAACAAACAACTAAACTTCTTTTTTACCTGTTTTGCTTTTTTCTGTCTTTTACACTTTAGTCCCAATTAGCTACTGACATACAGAGTGGTCTATTTTATGAATATCCTTTTATTTATTTATTTTTGAAATCCACCAATCATCTGCCCTCCTTAATAATAAGCGATCAGTATTCATACAAATGTCCAGTCTGTGTTTTTATTAATTTTACTCTTTGGTCTATTCCCTGTATTATTTCTCTGTAGAGAGTTTTGAAAGCTAGAATCTGTTGTATGGATGTTAATATTTGCAGTTGTGCTGTCCTTGCTCCAGACATGCTCACAAGGATATGTAACCTGCCATAGTTCTTCACCCAGATGCCAAACGACCTTGTTCCTCTATATACTACTCCATTGTAAACATCTTAGAGCAAAGGTAGTCATCTGTTTTTAGAATCTTCTCTCCACTCTCCCATACCTTTATTTGATATTCAGTTTAAAAATAATCAGAAAATAAAAACCAGAAGCAATCACTTTATGCTTTGAGTCAATTCTTTGCTTCAGTCAAGCACAACATAAATTTAACATCCTGGTAAATTATTAATGTTCCTGTAATCAGAAAACATTAACTGATTATCAAATTATTTCTATGGAATCAGAATGAATATAAAACTGCTATCTTACCAGGATTTTCTTGCCTCAGAAAAACAAACCTATGATGGGATTTCAGCCCAATGGATGAATGAATGGATGAATGGATGGATGAATATTATAATAATAGTAGCAATACTAGCACTTACACTAATATACCACTTCCAGTGCTTTACAGACCTCTTTAAGCAGTTTACAGAATCAGCATATTGTCTCCAACAATTTGGCTTCTCATTTTACTGACCTTTTCACCAAAGGATAGAAGGCTGAGTCAACCTTGAGCCGGTCAGAGTTAAACTCCTGGCAGTGAGTTAGCCTGCAATACTGCATTCTAATCACTGTGCCACTGTGTCTTAGAAGAGTAGATTAAGAAATTAAGAAAGAGTAGATAAGAAATTCTATAAATTAGCAATGTCTTTATATTGGTCTATCTACATTAGCCCTACTTATACTTATCTTGAAGGAAAATAATTAAAACAAGAAACATTTTCCTTTCAAGAACACATAATGTCAGTATGCAGAAGTTGAAAGTTGTAGTTTTCTGAAAAAGATTAGTTATTAATATAAATGCAATCCAATGCCACAGGACAGATGCTGAATTTTTTAGTTACATAATTTCATTTTTTTTCTCAAATTTTCCCAAAATAATGAAGTGTCCTGGACTTCGGTTTCATAATTCACAACCAGCATGATCAAAATTAAAATGCAATATATCTGGAGAGTAGTAAATTGAAGAAAGTTGTCCCAGAGACTAAACAACTCATCTGCTATATTTAAAAAAAAAAAATGCAATTTAATCATAAAATTCTCTCTCATTCTTCATAGTTTTCAACATGTAATGCTACATATCATTTCCATAAGGCATTGCAGTGCATGAATACCTTTCTACCCAAAGTATGTTATGAAATGCAAAATGTAATAGCTTTTGTGGGTGGATTTTTTTATATATATAAAAGGGAGTTATTACTTTAGAAAGCTGACAAGAAGCAGGCATGCCAGAGAGATAAAAGCAATTTTAAGGTTGTCAAGAAGGTTCCTCAGACACTCCCTCAAGAAACCTACAGTTGTCCAAAGTTGAAAAGGTAAGAGAAGATTTTGCTACTTTTCAGTTTTTGATGAAGTATACCCAATTTCATAAAAATCTGGAGACTATTTTAAGTTCCCAAGGGTGTGTTTGCCTTAAAAGTCTTTCTGTCCTTTTTTCATTTCACCTTCATGCATAATCCAAAGCACATATTATTAAGCAATACTGGATAACTATATGCTATATGAAAACAGGTGTGTGTGTGTGGGGGGGGTGTAGCATGATTCAAAACAATCCCAATTTGCAGCTCCAACTTTTATGGAGGGAAGAAGCAATGCTCGGCTTTTTCTGGATGTTCTCATTTGTTTCACATGTCCAGTGAGGCAAAGTTTCTAAGTAGGCGGCAAGTACTCAAAACTACAACTAGTGTGGAAGTTCTCTATCAAACTTCAGTTTCAACACCATGGGGAGTATTCCTGCAGCAGCTGTCCAGATCCTACAGAGTTTGGCTGAAATCTCTTTAACTTCTCTAGTGCTGTACTTAGCTTTAAAGAGGCTGGAAGTCTTGGGGGGAGAAGGGCTGGGAAGCCGAAAGGCTACAATCAAATAATGGGGGGAAAATGCTCCATAAGGTCTCTTAGTTCACTAGAGGAGTTCAAATTATACTCCATGATATTAGAATGCGCTAGCATGCCTTGGAAATGCATGGGCTGTATATGGAGATGGAAGATACCAACCTCGAAGAAATAGAAGCTTCATTCAGTATCTGATCAGGGCCCTAATAGGAAAGCTCTCTTTTATTATTTCAAAGGGAATCCTTTATGAGCTTAAAGGGATGGTGTTGAGATCCATTTTTTTTGTCTTAGAATGTCTGTTGCAGCTCATAAACATAAGTGCTTGCTCTTTTTCTAAAATATTGCTTCCTGCATAAATTATACATGGCTTCCACAATTACAAGAATGTTATGAATGTTAAAAAAAAATGATTATAATGTTCTCAATCAACAAACAGATCTTTGTGTCTGTGTACGTGAGCACTGAATTGTGGCTTTCTAACAGGGAAATTCCACAGTCTCATTCTACATAACTGCCCATTTGTTTTTAGTACAAATGAAATTAAATAATAAGTTGGAACAAGGGGGTAATAAAATAAAATTATACTAACTCTGTAAATAAAACTTAAAAATTCCCTTCCCTTAACACTGCTCAATTAAAGAGGTGGAACAGACAAACTACAACTATGTGAAATACATCGTTTGATTATAATAGCTTACACTATTCATTCAAACCTGCATTTTCTAAATATAGCATAAAGAGAAATTGTTAAATCTGAAAATGACCTAGTATTTTAAATAGAACATGTATCAGTTATATCAATGAAGAAAACACACAGCAGAGAAATATCTAATACTAAAGTAAAACATAAAATATCTATTTTGTTAGGTGTTTTGCTGTTTAGTCTGATTATGTGAATTAAAGAGCAACTAGAAAGAATAGGTAATGAAATTCTGATTATCTAAATACTGACAAGGAAATGTATTTTGGTCTCTTTGGATTGTTGCTGCTTTTTCTCTTTTTTATTTCTTCCAATTTGTTTGCCTCACAGATTTCAATTCAGATTATTTCACTTGTCTTTTTATAGCCAGCCTGAAATCCTTTAAAAATATATAAGCCTGGTTTACTCCTGGGAAACACAGATGACAAACTGAAACATGCATAAATTGATAAATATTTTTATTTCTTAAGTTCTGAAGCACTTTACTCCCCTGAATAAATGCCTGTCACCATGTGCCAGTAAGATTAAATAAATTATTTTGAGCAAGAGGCAAGAATAGTAGTGATGAAAACAAATAATACAGAATCCTCAGCTAGAAGCAAAAGCAGACCCCAGATGGCCTCATCAAAATGATATTTCAAAGAGTAAGCATGCATGCTGAAAGCCAAAAATAACTGGAATTACATGCAGAACTATTTCCTAATGCATCCAACCAACCTTTTCAATTGTCATCAGCATATAACTGGGTTTCAGTTTCTGTTTAAAAACAATTGGCAGGGTGAACTCCTCACCAGTTTCCATAATGCTCATTTTCAACAAACTATTCTTGGTATAAATGAAATTATGGTAGTTAGAAACTCATTCCTTAGACTGGACGCCTAGAAGCTATCTAATGCTCAGGAAAGAATAAAATGGCCAAACTAGAAATCATCTCAATAATTGCCTATTTTGCAAAGAGTACATACAATAATCAAATGGAGAATGGGAGAAAAGCATAATGGATGAATTAAAGTGTGTCCTGTCTTCAAGGCACCGTACCTCATTCGGATTGTTCTTCTATGGTCAGATGTCTCACAATGGCTGAGGTCTAATCAGCTCCCTCTGGACTTCACCAGATAAACTTTAACCTTCTGTAAGGCCAAGGAAAAGAACAAAATGGAACTCACACACATTTTATATACAGGAGACAATTGGACTAGCAATTAAGATTAACTTCAACTTCAAATACCTGTAACGCAAAGCAGCATACTAGGATAGAGGAACAGGGCAAGATAGCTTAGAACAGGGGTTCCCAAACCCCTGGTCTGTGGACTGGCACCAGTTCGTGACATGCTGGAAACAGGGGCCGCGCAAACTAGCAAAGCCCCATCCATGGGATGCAGGCAGCACATGAAACCACATCCTGTCCGGTCCACAGAAAAATCTCTGTCCATGAAACCGGTCACTGGTAACTAAAAGGTTGGGGACCACTGACTTAGAAGGCTCAGGAAGGATGGAGAATTGCCATTAATCTCTAACCTCTATGGCGGCCTTACTTCATTCACTAGTAAGACTAGCAAACAGGCAACACATTCATTCGTTTGTTTGTTTGTTTATTGCATTATCCCTATAAGGTAGGCCAGACAAGAAACCAA
Source organism: Oxyrhabdium leporinum (assembly GCA_032468155.1). Classification (NCBI taxonomy): domain Eukaryota; kingdom Metazoa; phylum Chordata; class Lepidosauria; order Squamata; family Cyclocoridae; genus Oxyrhabdium; species Oxyrhabdium leporinum. Next base: position 31,838 of record JANHFL010008313.1, read on the forward strand.
GCCTCATAGATCTAAAACTATTTTTATTGGGAAGCTTTAGTAACTATGATTGGAGTGTGGTGATATAAGCCCAGTAAATAAATCAGAAAACATTTGATATGGTGATCTATAGGTTGCCCAACTACCCAAAAGCCCAAAAGATTCTGGATTAAGTTACAAGCAGTAACTTTTCAGGGAGAACAGAGGTGTTGACAAGAAAGTATTCCAGGCTGCCCCGCATTGCTTGCTTTGCTTCATATTACAGATTTACTATTCTGCTGATGTTTCTGCTGATACAAATGATACATGGAAAGATTAAATGGTAGAAAATGGAGGAAGAAGGGAAATAGCATAGGACAATGACTCTAGCCACGTCATACAAACGCTAGACAGAACAAAGGTGCATAAATGCTACCAATGGGATGCTGAGTTACATGTTGTGTTCTTTTTTCCATCTCTGATTCATAAGGACTCTCAAACTAGAGAGCTTATAGTTGTTAGGTTTGTCTGTTACTGTAGTGTATCTCAGTGAGGTATTGTTCTAATCTTCCTGATCTGAATTAGTTTCCTGATCTGGTCTATCTCGTAGGGCTATCATTAGGCTGCCAACCATAGGACAGAGATACTTCACAAGTCTCTAAAACAATTTTGATGTTAGACATCATCTTTTTTCCAGCTTTTGAGTATGCAGCTGCAACAGGTTATAATGTCTGTCATTCCTATAGATATTGAGCAACACAATAGATGTAACTACAGGTAGTCCTCATCTTACAACAGTTCATTTCGTGATCGTTCAAGGTTGGAAAAAAATGATGGTTTTTCACACTTATCGCCATTGCAGCATCCCCATAGTCACATGATCAAAATTCAGATGCTTGGCAACTGATTAATATTTATGATAGTTGCAGTGACCCAGAGTCACTTGATCCCCTTTTGCAACCTTCTGACGAGCAAAGTCAATGGAGAAGCCAGATTCAGTTCATAACCATATTACTAACTTAACAATTGCAGTAATTCAGTTAACAACAATGTCAAGAAAGGGGCAAACTCACTTAACGAATGTTTCATGGAAATTCTGGGCTCCGTTGTGGTCTTGAGTTGAGGACTACCCGTACTCGAAATAAATGTATTTTGTTCTTTTTTATTTACCTGACATAGGTTGTCAACTTCAAGTCATTATAATATGGCAATTTTAATAATTGTTGCATAGCATACACACACACACACACACTATTTGAGTGCAGGCAGTACAATGACTCACCAAGGCTGCCTTTGAAATCTGTAGCAATAAGACTTTTATAAATGTCTGGAATGCATTAGGGTGACATTCTTCCTGACAATGCCATCAGTTCTGCAGATATTCTAAGAATATTAAGGAATAAAAGCGAGCTGGAAATTGGAGTTGGAATAGGAGGTGTTTGAAGGGCTCTCAAATCTCCGTTTTGATGCTATACTTCAAGGATGTGAGAAATAATGAAACAACATCCGTTGGAAAATGCTGTTGTGTGAACCCCTGCTCTGAAATATGCCCAGTATCACAACAGGTTTCCAATTTACTTCCCCAGTTGCCATTTCAATAATTTGCTTGCTGCAGTCACTAACAAATATTTGCCCAAGACTCAAATTAAAGAATCACAAGCAACGCTAAATTACATCCTGAAGCTCACAGGCCTATTTTGTCACACATTATACAACTGAAGTCCATTTTCTCTAATACCAATCTAAAAACCTTCTGCTGGCAGAAATGCTCTCTTATTTTTATTGAGAAAAATGGAATACATCAGTCCAGCTATTAATTGCATGTTATTACTCTGTTCCTCTGGGAAAGAATTCTCACAGTTATTTAAATGTTCTTTCATTTGTTATGAGAAAAGCAGCATTTTTTACACATGTGTAAAACATATTTTGATTTTTAAAATATTTTGCCTGAAACCGATATGCAGTTCCCATTAAATTCCCATTATGGTTTTCCAATATGCCTTATTGCTTGCATATACTCTGTCATGCAATACCAACAGATTACACTATTGAACTGGTTAAAATTGATGCATTTTTATTATTTATGATTAGTCACTCCCTATTAGGGTAAACCTCTCTGAAATTTAAATAGGCAGCCAGTATGTCAGTCTGAGTTTCTGGAATGAAGATATTGTTATCGTTTTTTAAAAAATGCATGCCATGTGACAGTTACTAATTATTGCCAGATTCAAAAGATGGATTTAAATTCACAATACAAATAAGTCTCTTTACAAAGTTCTAATAAATTATTATCAGGTGTATATCAGGCCATCAAATGGAATTATACGGCTTCCTATAGTAAACCCAATTTAAAAGCAATGTAGGCATTCAGCAATTTTCAAACCTCATTTTATATAGACAGCAGTTTAATAATGAGATAGGACTGATCTGTGCTGAGTACACATACATATATGTATATCTATAAGGCCATTAACTAAAGATCAATGAAAAAAAATTGTTTCAGGAACATTGCTGTCACCAAATATAATGGATTCTTAATCCAGTTGTTAAATCATTGCCATTCTTGGAATGCCTTTATTATTGAGGATAACTTGTTCCAGTTTCCCAAAATATTGGGAGACCTAATGTGGTAGAGATAGCACTCTGCTTAATGGGCCTTTATATACACTTTTGGTGTGCAGTCCAAGGATTCTGCCTGATCTGTGATCAGGTGAAGATTTACAGTCATGACATTGAAACAGAACCATAGTTTCAATTGGGAAAATGTGACCACCCTAGACCAAACCAAGTCCAAAAATGCCAGGGAATTTCTAGAAGCCTGGCATTCTGAAAAATTAACCATCAACAGACACATAGATATTAACAACATCTATAGAACTATATCAAAGAGACAATCAATCAACCAAAAAGGGAACAAAAAGACCCAAGCATCTTTCCATCAGAAATCAGCACCCAGATCAGCATAGATTAACTCCAAGATTAACATCAGATCAACAATCAAGTAAACAATACCCCACTCAAGAAACTGCCAAAGAAGCCAACAATAAACAGCCCAACCAAAGAACCTCTAAGACTACCCTCAACAACACCGACAAGGCAACCCACTAGAACAGTGATGGTGAACCTTTTAGAGACCGAGTGCCCAAACTGCAACCCATAACCCACTTATTTAATGCAAATTGCCAACACGGCAATTTAACCTGAATACTGAGATTTTACTATCTAAAATAATAGTAAACAAAGCAGAGTTCAGCTAATTGTTCTAAGAAAAATATGGTAAATGCACTTTTATGCCCCTTCATTTTCTTTTCTGCTTTTGAAATATTACATTTAGCAACAATAAAAAAGAAAAACTTTTGTAATATCATTTCTCTTTCCCTATCTCTCTCTTTCCCTCTCTCTCTCTCTCTTTCTCCCCTCTCTCTCTGCCTCTCTGTTTCACTCTCTTTCCCTCTGTGTCTCTCTCTCTCCTCTTCCCCTCTGGGGGGGGTGGAAGGAACCCCTGAACTGGTGCTGGGTGGTGGGAATCTGATGTCCGGAGGCCGAGGAGCCCAGGAGCAGCTCGCTGAAGACCAGCTGGCTGGCGGGGAGGCAGTGCATCACAACACCGGCAGCTCTGCAGGAAAAGCAACTGACATCCGGGAGGCGAGAGAGGGTGGCTCCATGTCATAATGGGCTCCAGGAGGAGGGCACTCCATCTCCCCCATTGTGTAGCATGCTAAATTTCACTCTGCTGCACAAGGTGCTGCAAGAGCACCGGGAAGGCCATGGAGGCAGCAACAGTAAATGTACCATGACAAAGGCGGAAACGTGGTGGAGCTGGGCTGGGGTGACGGCACACCTGCCCACAGAGAGGTCCCTGAGTGTCACCTCTAGCATGCATGCCATAGGTTTGCCACCACTGCACTAGAATATAAACTGAGAGCAAATTGCACTTCTTACATACACTTACCTAGTCTAAGTAATGAAGTGTCTGCAAGAAAACCAAGCTCAGAGAGCACCAAGGACCCCTCATTGAAACAGAATCTAAAAAGACAAAAACAACATTACATAGTCACACCAATTTAATTGAAAGAAGCACTGTATGCATAACTCAAAGAACAAGGGTAACTCTCAGCCCCAAAAATATGCTTCATATTTCATGAGAAGTTTTAGAAAAGCATTTGGATGTGGGTTGGGCTGAGAGAAGGTGACTGATGACCCAAAGTCACTCTATAGTATTTAAGTGAGGCCTAGTACTCATGGTTGATAGTTTCTAGACAAGCAATTTCACTACCAGACCAAACTGGCTCCCATTTTAATGCATACAATTTCAGCTGCAGACAGGGTAATACCTTCAAATTTCACCCAGCTCCTCCAATAAATAGCAATAGCACTTAGACTTATAAACCACTTCACAGTGCTTTACTGCCCTCTCTAAGCATTTTATAAAATCAGCACATTGCCCTTAACAATCTGGGTCCTCATTTTACCCATCTTGGATGGATGGAGGGCTGAGCCAACCTTGAGCTGGTCAGAATCAAATTCCTGCAGTGGGCAGTGAGTTATCCCTGCAGTATTGCCTTCTAACCACTGTGCCACCACAGCTCCTATAAATAAAAGATAAAGGTTTCCCTGTTGGTCATGTCTGACTCTAGGGCACATTTCTTAGCCAAGGGAGCCCTACAATATAAAAATAAATAAAACAAACCAGCAATTTTTAAAAAATAAATTAAAGGCATCTAGTGTGGATAGTATTGATACAATATTTACAAACTTTAATTTTCTTTAAAAAGACCCATGTACAGCCACTATCATGCTTATTTGTTTTATATGGGTGTTTCATGCACGCATCATCTAATTCTATTTTAAAAATTTATAGCTCTTTGTATAGCAATAGCAATAGCACTTAGACTTATGTACCGCTTCACAGAGCTTTACAGCCCTTCAAAGCAGTTTACAGAGTCAGCATATTGCCCCCAACAATCTGGGTCCTCATTTTATCAGCTCAGAAGGATGGAAGGCTGAGTCAACCTTGAGCCAGTGAGATTCGAACTGCCAAATTGCAGTCAGCTGGCAGTCAGCATAAGTAGCCTGCAGTACTGCATTCTAACCACTGGGCCACCACGGCTCTTATCCAGTGAACCCAACGATAATATGTGGAAGGAGCAAGGATTCAGCTACCAAAATCAAGATTTTTATTTGGCTGATGAGGTGGGGGTGCTCAACTGAACCAAATTAATTAGAGTATTTTCCAAATCAGACTAAATGTCAACATTGGATTAGCACTCGCATTTTTTTTATTAACTTACATTCTATTGTGTTAACTTCAAAGCATTCAAGGTCTAATGACGACAGGCTAACTTAACTACTTAGAAATAAAGAAGTTAGCTTTCCAAACACTACAAATAAGTAGAAGTTCAACTCTCCAAAGCATTATAACAGCAGTCTTTTAAGAAAGGGGAGGACCCACATGTGAAGAGATAACCAAACTGTAAATAATCTCCACACAATTTAGCAATTTACCAAATGCAGAGTTGATTTCCTTTAGACTCCAAGAATACAACAAATGGAATGTATATTACAACGGACAGCTTGTTACACATTCCTATCTAGGAATTTATCAAGGGATGTAAGTTTCACATTGCAGGAGTAACTATGAGAAGAAACTTGTGGTAGAGTGCCAATTTCTGTTAAGGAAAGCATAATAAGCCTCTGATACTGCTCATGCTGCATGTCTGACTGATGTCATAGCAGGTTTCTGCTAATTTTATTTGCTGCTTGTTATTTTTATCTTTTATAGACAGATGTTTTCCTACTTCCTGACCCAATAAGAAATCAGCTCCCTAATGCATGCTCTTTTCTATTTCAATCAACTATTGTAAAAACTCTAACTTTAGTATAGATGTGATAATGGAAATTCTGTAATAGATGCTCCCCCCTCAGTTAATCAAACTTAAATGTTTTCAAAATAAACCACAATATTGAAGAAAGCATAAATATGCTAAATGGAATGAAATTTTGTAATTCTAAACTTTTATCTCTTGAATCAATTGTTTGGAACTCAAGAAGCTAAAATATAGCTCCAGCACTTAATACTGTTTGCTAGATTATTTTATATTCATTTATTTCCTAAAGAATATTAGCCTAATTAAATATGCAATAGTTTCATGGCTGAACACTTTATTTAGACTTATAAGGACATTGAAGAGGTATTGAAAAAGAAGAATATTCTACTACGTAAAAAAAACCTAAGGCCTCTAATTAGCTGTTGCAATGTATGTGATCAGTCTCAATCCATCAATCTACTGAGCAGAAAGTTCTGGAAACTCTGTGGATATAACCTTGTGTTTTGTTGAAGGAGTATTTTGATTTAAATATATTCAAACAGTTCCGATTGATTCTAGTCTAGATGTAAATAACTAGATTTACTTTCAAAACAAAGTCAAAGCTTAGGATCATCATAGCTTGCAAGCCTCCACATAATAGTAAATTACACTACCATTATTAATCATGTCCATGCATCCATGTTTGTTTTCTTCTAGCAAAAAAAGCTTTCTAGACAAACATGATGGGATCTAAATTCTGCAGTAGATATAGTTCTCAACGTACACCACAATTGAGCCAGAAATTTATGCTGCTAAGTGAGATATTTGTTACATCTGTTTTCTCCATTTTATGACTTTTCTTAGTTGTTAAGTGATTTATTGCAGTTATTAAGTTAGTAACATGGTTGTTAAGTGAATCTGGCTTCCCTATAGACTTTGCTTGTCAGAAGGTTGCAAAAGATGATCACATGATCTCAGGACACTATAACCATCACAAATATGAACCAGTTGCCAAGAGGCTGGATTTTGATCACACGACCATGGGGATACTGCAGTGGTCGTAAGGATGCAAAATGGTCATAAGTCACTTTTTTTCAGTGCCATTGTAACTATGAAGGGTCACTAAATGAACTGTTGTAAGTCAAGGACTACCTGTATTCAATTTTGGTTCCTTTCTTCTGCTTGTCTCATTTTTTTCCAGTAATTCTATTAGATGACTTCAATCAAGCTAGCTGGGAATTTCAAGAACCAAAATCTAATCCAATGTAATGAACAGTAGTGTAAACATTATGACTATTATTTCCTAAAATTAGTTGTACCCAGACAACACACCGTTTATTTAGAAATGAATTTTTTATATGTACTAAAATATTTTAAAAAAAAAAACATTTTAAAAAAAGAACCAAAATGTAATCATCTGAGGAGCATCTGATTGGGGAAGGCTATTGTTTTTTAATCCTTCTCTTTCCTTGATTTCTGATTGTGTATGTATACATTGTCCAACATCAAGATTTCAAACAATGTTTTCTCTTCTGTTGAGATTAACCAGGTGATGCCGTGGAAAGTTTTTTATATCAGCTGTGTGTGAAGTATTACATAATAGGGAATGATAACCTATTTAAATCCTTCCATGAACAATTTGACAGCTTTGCAAAAACTTTTCACACACAGTTAGACATCCATCCTCTGTGTTCAGTATGCCATCCACTAGGGTGCTTCTCACCCTAAATTAATAGAAAATAAAATGAGATTGAAGGGAATACAGTATCAGATTAAGGCTAATGAAAGGTTTGGTTTTCACAAGAATTGCTTCCCATTTTTGGAGGCAGCAATTATTTCCTTGTTTGCTCAGGTGTAGAAATTTTCTCCAAGCACTCATTATAATTAAGATAGGAAATCTTCTGAATACCCTGGAGAGCCCTGAATAGAACATCTCTCTCCATTTATCCATAAGCTTTGCAATTTGATTAAAAACTTAGCAGGGGATACACTTTTAAATGATGAATCAGATTGGTCAAAAGTTTTGCAGCACTTAAGAAAGTCCAACCATCCATTAAGGAGAATGGATGCATTCTTCTTTTGACCACGTCTTCTACCAGGTTACCTGATGTGGTACTATGGCCTGACTGGTAGTCAGGCTGGAAATCCTTAGCTTGCTTTAGCATACTGGTTGATGGAGGCAACCAAAGTGAAATGTTGATAAATATCTCTATATCTTTCTATGTTCGGAAAGCAAAACCTACATATTCTAGTCTATCATTCATTCCTCTCTGAACTTCCTGTATTGACCTAATTGAAATTCTAAAGTAATTTTGTTCCAATATCTTGAATTCCAATATTTATGAAAGAAACTTTTGATTTTCTGTGTCATGTTCTATGTGTATGGAAATTCCTTCTTTTTTTAACGTTTTAATTGAATTGACAAAAGTGGCAAAAGGACCTACAGTTAGATGCTATTGCAGTTGGATTTTTTATTTTTAAAAATTCAACATTTTGCAGGAAAGGAGAAGATTGTTCTATGAACAAGAGATTCATAGTCAAACACATTCAGTACTAGGCCATGTCACAGTTAATTAAAAACAAAATAATTCCATATTCTGTCCATAAAAAATTCATTCAAATCTTTCAACATTAAAAAATAAAAAATTGAAATTAACTTCTGTTTTACATCAAATCAAATGAGTTGCTTTAAAAAGAATGTAGGAGTATTTTTCTGCCTGACACAAGTCTGAAGTGAAGTTACCACTGGTTTAGTTGAAGACAGTGTCTGACTTGTTTTGTTGAATACAAATTTCCTTTTCACTTCAGAACTTCATTATCAACCTCTGGAGTTGTAGACCAAACATCTATGAAAATCATAAAGATGAAGAAGATGACTTTAGACTTTACATGCCTATTATTGCCAAACTATAAAATGCCAACTTTTTACAGAGGGATTTAGAGATAGTGGACACACCACAACGGGTTGCCAAATTCCAAACCATCATTAGACAACAGCAAAGAACTCAAGCTCTTGGTAACTTTTTTCTAGAATTTGGTATAGACTGTGGAGTCACTTGGTAGAGAGATGGGTGACATAGACTTATATACTACCTCACAGTACTTTACAGCCCTCTCTAGGAAGTTCACAGAGTCATCATATTGCCCCCAGCAATCTGGGTCCTCATTTTACTGACCTCAGAAAGATGGAAGGCTGAATCAACCTTAAGCCTGGTGAGATTGAAGCTGCCAAATTGCAGGCAGCCAGCAATCAGCAGAAGCAACCTGCAGTACTGCACTCTAACCACTGCGCCACTGCGGCTCTTTACATACAAATTTAATAAATAAAAATACATAAAATACTTAAAGACAGTAATATGCATAAAGAATAAAGCCCTGTTAAAATCAAGATACATTCTGGTCAGTGTATTGACCAGATTTCAGTGTCTCATCGGGTCCAAAATGTTGAAAGATATTATTGATGTAGAGGTAACAAAATCCTGTAAATTTGACCTCAAAAGAGAAGTCCTTTTAAGAACACTTTTTTCTGAGGAGAAAATCTAAGAGTATGGATATTGATTTTTGCAAAACCATGTTAAATATGCATGGCAATAGAAGATTAAAGAACTTTCATAATCAGTCTTAGCGGTAAGATTTAGCATACTGTATTATGATAGCATACAACTGATTGCTATTTCTTAAAGTTATCCCTTTTTTCAGTTTAATTGGCTGGGATTTGTCAATGTTGACAACCCAACTTCAGAGATGGGCAGACCAGAAGTAATGCTCCATCCTTAATAACATGCCATAACATTCATTCATAAGTCATCTGTTCTGGTTTCCTCTGATTCAAGCAGTTGACCTTGTTTTCAAGTTTTAACTTAGGGCTAGAATTTGCACAGTACCAAGTTACCAGACCCAAAACTTAATCGCTTCATGCTTGATACACTGTCAAATTCTTAATTAACTTTAATAATACCTCTGAGCACTGTTGTCATACATTCCTGCTTCAATTAAAAAAAACCACTTGAAAAGACTATTGGAAGTTTATGTACAGTACATTGTGCTATTGGTTGTGCCAGCTCATATTGAGATCCCACCCATAGCTCTCAAAGAAATCATCTTTTTTCCCCAAAAAAAGTAGCCCTTTAGAAAATGTACTAAACTGTGATAGTTGGCACAGTGTGATACCATTTGCGGGAGTTCATTGACTCAAAATATAAATAAACAGAAACTAAGAGGATTCTTTAAAACTAAAAGTAGTGAAAGGCAGGTGGTAGAAAGCTCTAAAGTAAAAGAATATTTTATTCTTATTATTATGGTTGATTGCAGTCAGGCAGATATTTAGGCTGGATTTGGCATCTTTGTTCACCTATGAGGCTTTCCCAAGGACCTGGAATAGGCAGATCTTGCTATTTAATAGTTATATATATTTAATAGTTTTAAATATATTGTCACAGGATGTAAGCTCTTCCAAGTAAAGTTGCCTTTTGCAATTGACTGATGGTCATTTCGTCAATGCTGGTGGTGTTCAGGTGTTCAAGTGGTGCTCCAGATAGTTTGGGATAGTACCCAAGTTGCCTATTATTATTATTGGTACTATCTTTGCTCTTTTTTTGCCACAGTCATTCAACTTCTATTTGGATGCATTATGTCAATTTCTGGGAAGATCATGAATGAGAGGATTACTCACAAAATTGTTTTTCATCATCATGGTAACAATCATTAAAGGAAATCACTGAACAAGGATACCTGTATCCTAACAGCACTTTGATGAATTATTGGTAGGTGAATGCACTGTGTGGATCCATTTTGTTCAGTTTGAATTAGACATTCACAATCTGAAGCCAAAAATGTTTTAATTTGAGGCACTTTAAGATTTGATTTGAAACAAATGGGAGTGATAATGCTTCCAGTTGATAATGGTGATAATGATGAGCATAATCTTTGTAATTTCTTACTTCCTACAAAAACTACCAAAGGATCCATCAACATGAGATCATATTATTCCCCTTAGTTCAGCCTCCCTGAAATAATCAACAATTCACCAAAACAATAACCTAATTTCTTGATGCCTCATTTTGTAAAGAACAATTTGGTTCTGATTATAGGGAGTAGAAAGAGCAGAGCAAAGCACATTTAGAAGAAGGCTGATTCCCAATCAGCAGGATTGGCACTGCAAATCAGTTTCTGCATTAATTAGAAACTGTGCATCTGATGACTTTAAGGATTGCATTTCTTTCTAACAACTTAGTTCTGTTTCCTTTGTCAATGTGCTGAATGTTACATATGCAAAATTGGGATAGCATATATAAAACCAACATGATATATAAAGGAGTCCAAGTTCACAGCAAACAAATGACGGTGTTCTTCTAACTCAAACAATCTGACAATGATGGAAAGTCTGCAATATATGTCACTCCATCAAAGCAAATCATTATAGGTTTCTTTCCTTTTTGCCTTGGAAGAGACAATGCTAGGAATCATGAAAATAAAACATCTGGAACTGACTCCTAGCTTCCAAATGATGTGTTATGTTGAGAATTAGTCTGAGTCCTTCTTTCAAGGCATGAAAAAAAAAGGCAAGCAAAAAGAAGAGGCGAAGCAAGCTGCTGGAAAGGAGGTTCAAGTTTATTTTCCAATAACAGCAAGCATATTCTTGGAAGCAGCTGGGAAATTGGGGTTGTCACTGGGTTTTTATATGTTTCTGAGTTCTTTGTCATCAATGTGTCAGTGTATCTGTGAATATGCATTCCTTCCATTTTCTTTGGACTGGAAACAATACTCTAGTTGCTTTTGCAGGTTTTCCTTTTGCTGTGTATGATGTTGCAGCTGGTCCTTGAGGGCTAAGGGAAATGTAGGTATAAGCATTTTTGTTTTTCTAATTTGGCCCTAGCCTCTGTGATCAGTTTCAGTCCTTTATCTAATTGGCCTGTCCTTTTTGGCGATCCGCTTTGTAATACAGTATTTTCTGAACAGGAATCCAGTTTAATGAATGGGCAACATTATACCCTTTTGAAGAAGACGTAGTTTCCTTAGGCTATGCCTAAGTGCCATTTTGGTGGAGAGAAGACAGGAGACATTTCCTGCCTACTCTTAAGAGAATTTTCATTTCTTTTTTGGGGAGATTATCCTTGAGAAAATATTGTATTCTGGGGAGGCCCTTCCCTTTATAATTATAATGTCATTTTCTCTCTTTTAAGATGTTCTTTCATCTAAGAGCCAGAACTTCTAATATATGTAAGAATGTGCACTTACAAATTCTTATTTTATAATTTCTATTTGTTATATTCTTCAAATTCAATCCTCATTCAAGTAAAGCAGTAAATTGATGATTTGGTTGATGATTTGAGTTAGTTGAGAAAGGCAAGAACTGACTCAAAGAACATTCAATTCTCAAGGAATTTATTCTGCCCCCTTCTAAAAAAACCACACACACATCTGTTTCTTTCCATTGTTCTATTCCAAGTTGACAGGGGGAACTCTGGGAGTTGAAGTCCACACATATTAAAGTTGCCAAGATTGAGAAATACTGGTGTAGAAAGTAAAAGTACTATTTTGTTCAGCTTTGTCATACCATTTTAACTCTAAAGCTTCTTATGTAATTAAGTGCTCAATACCACAGAATGTTTCTTATTGTAAAGCTATTATAAATTACATTCTGAATAAAAGAGATAGCAATGTGAGACTAGGAGGGGGGGAAATGCTTATATTTGTAAATGCAGATGCTTTAATAGACATAGTTTGATGGCTTTTCTTCCCAGAAAAAGGCTGCAGGCTCTGGGAAAGATAAAACAATGCAAATTTGCTTTGGAAATATACATTTTAATCCCATGTGGCTGTTTACCAAGAAAAACGTGGGGAAAGGAGCAATTACTCTAATTTTCCTTTTTAGGTACACATTTGAGAAGAAGAATGTTTAATTCTTTGTTTTAAAGGAAATTATCTCGTAAGTAAGACTGCAGACTTCGAGAAAATAAAATAAAATACTAAAAACTAATGATGAGCACTGGGAGGTTAAAAAAAAATACAAGATAGAAGCCACAACCATGAAATTTAAGGCGCATTGTTTGTTTGTTTTTATGCTGTTGTACATAAAATGCGTGTGGGACTTCATTTTCATGGTTCGGGCTGCCATTCACATGCGTTTTGCAAACATACACAAGCACACACACAGAACTGCCCTGTTTGTAAACAGAAAGATGTTTGGATATTATTTTTCCATGCTCAAATGGAGAGCACAGCTCATTCTGCTGAAGGTTTGCTGCCTAATAGTGTGTGGCCTATCAGGTCGAATGATCCTGTTTTTATTATACATATTTCTGTTTGTTTACTTGCTTGCTTTGTAAGCTATCCTGGGGCCTATAGAAATGGGTACTATAATAAGTTAACAAACAATCCATACAATAAATATTAGAAATGTTTCTTTTATCCAGTAGACTTCTTTCTATTGTGCTGTGATTCCACTTTGGTCTTCAGATGGCCAGCATACTGTATCCTTCTCACATTATGATCCCCACCTGCAGAACTCGCCCTATCATTGGCTGGAATGTTCTGATTATTTCCATATATTGTTAGTTTGTCCCTTCTTAGTGTATTTTGTCATTTCAATAGAGTGCATATTTGGAATGTTCAATGCCTCATGCCAAAATATCTTGGTCAACTTTGGATATTATGCAATTATAATAAGAATGAGCATGGATAACCTAAGACAACAACCTTTAATAACAACAAAAAATGTACTTTGAATTCCGCAAGTATTTGGGGGAAGTCAAAAACAGCAAGATGGTGGTCACATGTAAAATAGACAAAGGACTTTAAATGCATGGTTGTCACTGACTTCTTTAATCCAGCTGCAGAATCCCTTGTCAACTTTGAACTGAACTTGTCCACAGCCAGGTAAGTGTAATTTAAATAATAAGATCTAGTGAAAATTATCTATAGTGTACATCTGGTAGAAGGAAGTGGGTGTAATTCTACTGAAATATTAAACTGAACCTTCACCCAGCTTTGTATATTTGTACTTTGAACATTTTTAGAGAAATATGTTATGAACCCAATCATTATTTTTTTCTATCTATCAAGTCCAGATGTGAAAACTGGTCAATGTGTAACAATGAAGTAGCAAAGAATAAAGACTGAGGAATCGATGATGAAACTACCTCAGGAAGAAAATCGTGTGGACTAAAGACAAAAGATTATATTCACAATGTATTTAAAAAAAACAACCCAACAAGGTCTGTAGGCATTGTTCACATTTGTTCATAAGCAACTGATTCATAGAAACAAGAGCTGCTGACTCATAGAATTTTATAATTGGGAGACATTTGGGAATTTACCTAATCTAACTCATTGCTCAAGACATATTCATCTTGTAAGACACAGAACTATAAGTGAACTTTCTTTCTACACCAAGCAATAATCCATATACTGAGTTGTTAATGGGCCAATACACCCTACTGCCTTCTGTCAAAATAATTGGAAGCTTGAACTTGATAAGAGAAATTGATACACACTGACTTACGTCTTTGCCTTGCTTTGGATCAATCAGTCATGCTTCATGATAAGATTGTGCCCAATATTTTTCCTTTAGCTCCTGGCCTTTTTCTTTGAGCTGGGCCCGAAACACGTTACTTTATTGCCAAATCAAGCAACTAGAAAAAGGCAAAGAACTGTGGCTAGCAAGTTAAGAAACTGAATGCATTTATATGTATTCTTCATGGTTCAGATTCTGAGCTTCTTTTACAGTTCTTTCCAATGAACTACTTCCAGACTACAAGTCACCCTGTTATTTCTTAGGCTTTGTTTCAGTGCTTTCCAGCTGCAGTGGGATGTAGCAGTTAGACAGGGATACTACAGGCTGATATCAACTCCTATCCGACTGGTACTATATAAAGATTCTGGTTCTCACATGTCTAGAGATCTTGATAGGTAACTTCTGATTTATCCCCTTTTTTCATCCCAGTGGAGTTTTCTGCCTTGTTTCCCTAAATTTTTAGGAAAGAAAAAAGCAAGCTACCAACGTCATCAAAATTAAATTTATCAACAATGCATCAATCAATGCATTATTTCTATCTCTGTTTATTTGTTTATTTATCAAATTTATATGGCCACCCATCTCACAAGAAGGGACTCTAGGCAGCATACAAGAAAGATGTAAAACAATAAAGATATCAAAAAACCCTGTCATTATTAAAAAGTTTAAAAAGCATAAGACACACTAGAGATTATATTAGCAAGGGAGGCACTTCAAGAGCTCATTGGTCCCCTGGGGAACACACACACATCCCCATGCCAGAATACAGAACCAGGTTGAGCGGGACTTCTGGAAAGTAAGTAAAGATATAGCTGACCTCACCTCAAAGGGATAATGTTTCACGGGTGCCATTCTAGAAGTCCTGCCACCTTGGGTCCACCAAGTATAGTTCCCTAACAAATAGGACCTGCAGCATGCCTCTTCTGCCAGATCTGATTATCATTGCATTGTATTTGTTATGATGTTATTAATGAATATATATATTTGTTATGTTATTAATGAATACACACACACACACACACACACACACACACACATATATATATGCTGCCATTTTTCCAGATGCATAGAATCACATTCTATTGTGTGGAGTCAATAGAGGAAGCTCTTTCTATCAACTTCCCAATGCTGGTCTAAAATGCTTGACTGAAACATTAAGTTTCTGATTGAAAATACCCATAACTAAGACACAGTTTGGTGTAGTGGTTAAGGCATCAGGCAAGACACCGGGAGACTATG
Organism: Oxyrhabdium leporinum; assembly: GCA_032468155.1. Taxonomy (NCBI): domain Eukaryota; kingdom Metazoa; phylum Chordata; class Lepidosauria; order Squamata; family Cyclocoridae; genus Oxyrhabdium; species Oxyrhabdium leporinum. The sequence goes on from JANHFL010008313.1 coordinate 47,357, forward strand.
AGTTCTACTCCTGCTTTAAGCACAAAGGTAGTTTGGGTGATTATGGGCCAGACCCTCGCTCTTGTCCCCAGCAAAGAGGCAATGGCAAACCACTTCTGAAATCTTGCCAAGTCTACTGCAGGGACGGACCATCAAGTCAAAGAGACTAAAAAAAAACAAAAAACCCTCAAATGGGCTTAGTATTCCTTTTGAAGGATCCTGAAAGAATTGTGGAAAGGAAGCAAAGGAGAAATACAGTTTAGGCAAGAAGATCACAGCCCGAATGTAAGAGCCATGGGAAGAAAGCATTTCAAAGAGTTTCTTGCTTAATCATCTTCATCTGACTTTATTCTTACAGGATTCAGGATTCTGTTTGAACCCCAACCATTCAAGATACCATTGTGAAATCCATGTGGCTTTGTTTTGGCAGTTACAGTCTGATCGTTTGAACAATTTCTCTGGTCAGCATTCCAAAGGCAGATACAGTACTTGCATTGAAATGCGGCATGTTGGCAATGAAAGTATTGTACAAGCCACGCAGCATTTTTTTCTACCATTCTGGAATATATTGTAAAGACTGTAGTGAAGTAGTCTATTGATAAGTAGGGAGGCTCCCCTGGCATTTAACTAATTTTATGATCTGAAGCTCTAATGATCACCTTGTGAATAGCAAAGAAGACAGAGTCCATTTTTCTCCTGGGCAATCAGTGCTTGTAGTATTCTGAACACAAAAGGTCATGTTTGCTATGGGCTCCAAAATTATTCCTCTGTGTCTGCTATCAGTGCAAAGTGATTTTTGCAGGCAAAGCAAAAAGCTCCATGCACAAGCAATTGAGCATGGCAGGGTAAATAATTAATAGGAAGTACTGACTTTTCATTTATGTAGCATTTTTTAAAAGATACACAAACACTTAAAGTGCATCAGAGTGAATCCTGGGCATTGTGGCTGAAAGTAGAATGTTTGCTCACAGTGTTAATATGTACAAGGCAATCTCTATTATATTTATTATTATCAATATTAAAGTGGCAATAAATTATATGTTTATATGCTAAAGAGTGGAACAGAACCCACTTTTGCTTATATAAAATATCTGTCTGCTGTTAACATAGTTGCAAAGCAGGTTAAAAGGACAGACTTGGAGAGCCACAGCTCATTAAAAGCTATGTGTCTGCATTTCTATTTTAACTAATCTCTATTAATGGGCCTCCAATAAAACAGCTATAAGTTAAGGAAAAATACCGAGCTGGACACACACAGCCATTCCCAATTTAAAGCTCTCCAAATTTGTTTGGCCAAAATAGCATGCTTCCTTGAACTCTGGGAATTATAAGGTCAATATACCTGGAAGTCATAACATTGGAGGAAACAGAGCAAAATAGAACACTGATTTAACTAAGGGACTTCCTGTGGAGGCCTTGGTTGTTTTTTTGTAGACATTTCATTACCAAATATGGTAACACCATCAGGGCTAATGAAGGATGCCCTAATGTGTATTAAGTCCCATTTAGTTTTTGTTCTCATATGTCTTTGCATATACATTAGCCCTTATCAGCTGTTGAGAAAGTTAGTGTGTAATGGGGGCCTTCAGAAAGTATTATCATGAGGAATTTTACCCATTCGCAAAATGGCTGATTTAACAGGTACAGCCAACAGGTACAACACACCTGCATGCAATGTAGCAATGTAATGAAGTTTATTCCTGAACTTCTTGAAAAGCTTTAGGACAAGGGTGTCAAATTTGCATCATGTTGCTATCACCTGACATTTCACAACTTTTTTCCCTTTGCAGAGCAGGGATGGCCGTGGCCTGCACATCACGCATCCGGCCCGCAGGCCACCAGTTTTACACCCCTGCTCTAGTATCTTTGTAGGTTTGGGTGCCACAAACACCCACCATTTTTATTTCCTAAAATGATAAAATAAATTATTTTTAAATTAATAAAATTAATGGGTTTTTTTCTATTGCGTGTCATCTACTCACAGGGTTTTTTTTCAGAAGTAAACTAAACAGGTAGTCTGGCACACAGTTACCTTTTGCCAACCTTTGATATACAAGTTTCTTCAGCCAATTTAGTAAAAATAAGTTTTTGTATATCTTGTATATATCTCTGTACTTCTGTGCCCCTTGATAACACCCCTCATTACTTGTCTTCCTTATCAGCTAAAATAATCTCAAATGTTATAATCTTATTTACAGAAGAAGAGACATGCTATCCTGCTGATCCTTTTCATTGTATCTTTTCCAATATTGCCGTCTTTTTTTCAGATTCAGAATAAAACTATATATACATGATTTAAATAGTAGTCACAACATGGTTAATCACGACATTAGCAAATTTCACTTTTAAATCATATCTGCAATGATCTCAAATGTGCAGTTTGTCTTCTTTGAAGCAGCCATGCACTGAATCAGCATTTTCATCACTGATGATCCCTGTCCTGTTCACTTAGTATCAGATCAAACCCATGTATGGCATGTATGTTATATCATATAGTGATATATCATGATTTGCTTATCCCAGGGGTGTCCCATTTGGGGTGTCCCAAACTCAATCCCATCACAAGCCGTATCAGGATTTTGTTTGCCCTTGGTGGGCCGTGCTTGGTCAACACGACTGACTGGGTGGGCGGAGCCAGGGTAGGGTAGGGGGGGTGGCACAGGCCGGTTCCTCGCCATCTCCAGGATGGCCCCACAGGACAACCCTGGGCCTATCATGGCCCGGATCCGGGCCACGGGCCACATATTTGACTTCCCTGGCTTAGCCAATGTGGTGGATTTATTCAATTATGCAGGCTTATATATTTAGTCTAAAAGCTGTTATCCAAAGTTCTTATAAAAACTGAAAAATAGAGTTAAATCAGGCAAAATATCTATATAATAGAGAGATCCTATCTGTTTATAGGCAGCCCTCAGCTTATGACCACAACTGAGCCCAGAATTTATGTTGCTAAGTGAGAAGTTTGTTAAGTGAGTTTTGCCCCATTTTACAACTTTTCTTACCACATTTGATAATCAGTGCAGTTGTTAAGTTAGTAACACAATTGTCGAATGTACATTTAAAGTGACAATAAAGTTATTCTAAGTCAAAGTCTTTCATTTAGAATATCTGACATTCATTCTTACTTGATCCCCACATGTTGACCCTAACAATGTTTCCAAGTGATTTTAGTCATATCGTCCATCAACATAAAATATTTGAATGAATATTAAATTGTTACAGTTAGTAAGCATGTTAATGAATATACTGATTTCCTTTAGGATGAGAACTACTGAGAAATGCAGTGATAAGCAAAAAGTTTGTGTCTGGCATTTGCACATTATTTTGTTTTTATAGCCACCAGATGATGGATTTACTGTAGGTTATAGTTGGATAAGTGTGGGAGAAGTAGTGCATGCATCAGCATTTCTGCCAATCCATATCAATACCTAGAAGAGACATTTCTTGACTCTATTTGACTGTCCTCAAGCATTTACCTTGTCTTCCCAAGAATCCTTACAGGGCTATTTTCTGACATGAGCATCTTTGATTAAACTCATCTGGCATCATTGTCCCTATTTAGTAAGCTAAGGAAATCAGAGTAATGTCAAGTTTCAAAGTCTATGCCCAACACAAAGGAAATAGCAACACCATACTGGATTCTGTGATTGACCAATAGACGGAAGTCTCTGCCCTGGAACAATTCTGTAAACCAGGAAATTCTGTAAACCAGGCTCTTTGTCTGGCTACTAAAGAAGAATACATTATGTTCTATCCTGCAAGCTCCAGCTTCTATTTAGATCTGTTTTAATTTCAATAAGCTTGTTTCAAATCCAGGACCTCTTTCATTACTCTGAACACCGTCTTTGTCAGGTTTTGAGACTTAAAAGCCCAAACAAATCACAATTTGGATTTAACAATCTTAAATTAAGACCATTAAGATGCTGTAAAGGCAGATTAGCAGCCGTATAAATCTCCTTTTAGCATCCTGAGCCTCCTTTTTGGATATTCATAGCCCACAGGTGTCAAACTCGCCACATCATATTGCCACCACATGATGTTTCGTGAAGTTTTTCCCATTAGTGGAGCTGGGCTGGACATGGCCTGCATGCTATGCATCTGGGCTGTGGGCTGCCAGTTTGACACTCCTGTCATAGTCCCTTCTACTATGATTCAAAACTGCCAATTCTTTCCCAAGGTTTCAGTTAGGCAATGGGTGATAACTGTAATTCAACCCCTAATATACTGTAAATATATTGCAAATACACACACAATCACACATACAAATCCTCTTTTCATCTAAAGAAAGCCCATCCCTCAAATATGTTGTTGTTGTTGTCCTTTGGATTTCCTGAAATGTCAGCTTTTGGCTTTTCATCCCTGTTTGATAAGACTGGTTGCATTTTGTATACCTTCTTAGATCCAAAGTCTGAGTCCTTGGTAAAAATGAGAGATGAGGGCCATCCCACCTGTACTGAAATCTCCCTTTAGTGTAAAGAACAAAGAGTCTGCGATGGCCCCAGAAAAATCTGCTGAAAATATTCTGCTTGGAATTTTTCTTCTTTTTTTTCTTTGTCTACAGTAGAGGCCTCCCCCTTGAGGCCAGAAATGTCGCATTTTCATTCGCCTCCAACTAATGGCAATTCAAGTAAACAGGCAAGAATCAACATCAATTAAGTTGTAGGACGTTTCATCAGGACCAGGCAGAAATTTATTAGGTGCCTGTGAAATTATTCCTACTTGCTAGTCTTTCTTAATAAAGAAGACAGCTGGATATCTCCTTTAATTATAAGATTCGATATTTTTAATAGGAGTGCTAGTTTGACAGCTTTCTCTCTGTTTAGGGAAGAAAAAAAAATCAGTGCTTATACACCTGAGCACCAACTTGGTCATCAAAATCAATATTAGAAAAAAAATCAGTCTGTCAACTAAATTTGGTCTATTGATTCAAATAAGAAGCTGCTAGTGAATAGAATAATGATCATCCAACTGTACTCTAACCATTGACCAATATCTGTGCCCCTTGCTAATGAATTTCCCAGCAATGCAAATGAAGGATTTTTCTTCTTCTTCCTAGAGACCAGTATATGGTGTGTATCAAAATAATCAAACCCCACATTCAATTCTGAGTACTAGTCACTTGTTCTTTGATGATGTTTTGAAGCTTTAATAAAAGAGTGAGGGAAGGATATTGAAAATGTTGAATATTTGTGCCTTTTGTAAAGTACTTAAGAAGGTTAATGATCAACACTGAACTTTCGATTTGAGTTTAACACAAAGACTGCAGATGGGTTGATTGTCTTCCTTTTCTTAATGTTCTATATGTTTGCTGGGTAACATGTTCTGCTCCACTTCAGAATGAAAACTGACAATTGTAGCAAATTGCTTGTTTTTCTCTTGCTTGCACAACACTAATGAAAAGGCTGTCAGAAAAAAAAAGAGAGTTTGGAGCTGATGTCCAAGATCCCATTTAACAAGTGCTATCCAAATGCAGCAGATTTGTCCTTATAAAAAATTAACCAGATTATTAATAACCGTCTGCAAGGGGAATACGTAACTCAAGCAACCTAGCCAGTACAAATGTACATTGTTTAATCTGCAAGATGAGATTGATTTCTACAGTGTGGTTGTGCAATGTTACCATGTAGTAATCTATTGGAATACTAATAACAGAATATTACCTAGATCAGTGATTTTTAACCTCAGCCACTTGAAGACACTTGAAGACTTCAACTCAATTGTGGTCGTAAGTCAAGGACTGCTTGTAGTCTAGTTGTGGTACTAGCTGGAGAGATCTAGCATTAGATGCTATATTAGCTAAGACCAGTTTCAACCTTACTGGCAGACTCTGGACGTAGGAATCCTCCAAACTGGATGGTCCATGTTTCTCCCTTTAATGTGATTTGAAGCCACAGGCCTTGCACTAATGCCTATACAGCACATTTAATTTTACAGCTATCTTAGCTTGCTTGCTGTAGCTTAAAGAAAGTGAGTTCTTACAGAAGTTATGTGTAAGCACAGAGAACCAGGACAACTCAGTGAATAGGCCAAAGGTGTTACTTTATTGTTGATAATTTATATTACAATAATCTGGCCAGACTAGCTGCGTTCCCTTGGTATGGTCCATGATGTGTCCTCCCCCACAGGGATTCCATAGTCGAAGCCCTATTAATTCCCCTCTCCCATTCAACTGGTGATCCCACCATGCTATGCAATTACCCCTCCTTCCTTTTATATGCTCTCGTTCTAGAGATGATGGTGGTGATAGTGGTGATGATGATGATGATGAAAATAATAATGATGATGATTTTATTGCTCTGGAACCCATTCTATGGCCTTAAATAGCTCTTGTAAGGGGAACTTATGTAGCCTTAGACCAGGGATGTCAAACTCAAGCCCCGGGAACCAGATTCAGCCTGTGGGGTGCTTAGTTCTGGCCCATGGGCCTGCCCTGGAAACAGCAAAGAACTGGCCTAAGGTACCTCTGCTAGCAAAAACAGAGCTCTGGATGGCCATGTTTTGGCCTGCCCAGGCTCTGTTTTTGACTGTGATGGCCTCCTGCAGCCCTCTGCCAGCAAAAACAAGTCCGAGCAGGCCGCACATGGCCTCCCAAAGCTCAGTTTTCACTGTTGCAGCAAAAAATGGAGCCTTGATGAGCAACATCGAGCTGGCCATGGCCCCCCGGCCTGGCCCCACAGGATCAAACACAACCCTGATGCGGCCCTCAATGAAATTGAGTTTGACACCCCTGCCTTAGACCAAAACAAAACAAAACAAAAATACTTCCTGAAAAAATATAGAAAAAAGGAAGATGTACTTGCATAGCTTCTATAAAGTCTAGCAGTTCGTCATTTAGGCCTATACTAATAAATTCTCTTTAAAGAGGATTTGGAAATGTAAGGTAATGCAGGCCAAGGTATTGATGGAAGACAAAGTGCATGACCCAAATTACCCTTGTTATAACTAATATATTGATAAAACCCTATTAAGCAAAGCTCATTGACCTATAATCCTGAGACTGCAATGCCTTTCTGAGTGTAATATTTTGGAAGTGGGATATTGATGCTATGAATACTACCAGCTTGTATGAATTCTACTATTCATCATGAAGTTTTTTGGGGGGGTTTTCAATCAATTATCTTGAGAGGCTTTTACACCCTGTATGATAGCTTTGAAAAAAATTCGCTAGATAAATAAAATAAATATACGTTACTTGCAGCCTCCAGGTTATGGACAAGTAAAGGATAAAAAGATCAAACACAGTGAATGGATTAAGATCAAGGCAAAAAGAGTCTGTGTTGAAGGTTGACAACAGAAGGATAAAATCAAAGTAGGCGTAAGAACACAGAAAGATATCTGTCAGGAGTTCCAGTCTAAGGTCGGATAAATACTAATGCAACCCATGAAGCTCTGATGAGCAATCTTCTCCATCAACTTCAATAGAAGGATAGAAACTATGCAGAAATCTTAGAAGAGCTCAAAAAGCATGCTTGGACATGCTTGGAACAAGTTGGTGAGGAAGATGGCGTCTGGATGCAATTTCTTCCCCAAAATTTTTGTTGGTTTTAAATGAAGTGCAGCTGCTATTTATGCAAGAGTGAAATCTTAAAACTTGACATTTTACTGTTTGAGCGTTGGCTTCCTGTCTCATTTCTGAAATGTCATGAAAGATAAAGCGTAAGTCATATATGTTCAACATCCCTTGGTTCAGTGCAATATTGCCATCTTTCTTCCAGTTTTTTTTTTTAAGGCAACAGTATACTCCCAAAGATGTTTTTCCAAAAGGTAACTGGCCTTTCCTATTTTTTTTTCCTTTTTTTAAAAAAACAAGCATGATCTGAATGATTGAGAATCTCCATAGACACGTAACAATATAGTGTGTGTGTATGTGTGTGTGTGTATAAAACTTGTTTTGGGAAAACTCTAGCAGACAGTGTATGACACGGGTGCCTGGCATGCTATGGTCCGTGGGGTTGCAAAGACTCGGACACAATTTAGCGCCTGAACAACAGCAGTTACGTAGAATTTATTAATCTGCACAACTTGAATTGAGCAATTGACTTTGTAGAATGCTGGGCCTGCATTGGATCTTCTGAAGAAATGAGCATGCAATATTACCCTTAATTATATCTCAGATGCAAAAAGTGGGTATATGAAAAGGCAGATTCAGAATGGTGCAACTTCAGTGTATTTCTACAGTTCCCTCTCTCAATGTTTCATCAGATGGCTTAGAAATTAATTCACTTTTCAATGTGTTCTCATCTAATATTATTCTGTTGAATAAATATGAATGCCAGTTCTTCACTGAAATCTATATTTTTGAAAAAAACGTAATGCTCCAGTAAACCATTGTCCACAGGAAAAAAAGGGAAGGGAAAGGAAGGGAAGGAAAGGAGAGGGAAGGAAAGGAAAGGAAAGGAAAGGAAAGGAAAGGAAAGGAAAGATGTGAATAAAATGTATTTGCCCAAACTGTTTGCAAAATGATGTAGATATGGAGAGATGTTCAAAGAAATTTATATTTTGTGCCGATGCCGAGTAAAGAATGTATTTTCTTCATTTAATTCCTTTTGTGCTGCTTGAGTCCTTCCAACTCTAAATGGCTTACAGCAAAACTAGCAAAAATACCTTAATAGCTAAAAGTAGTCAAAAACTCATAATCTAAAACAACTCTAATTAATACAAATTACTTTTCCTCTACCCGCCCTAAGGCTCTTTGAAAAAGCTTATTTAAACAATGTCTAAAAATCAAGAAAGTAGAGAATTTTCCTGAAGGAAGACAATGCTTACAGTAACTCTGATTGAGGTGTGGACCCTTAAGCAAGCATTCTCTGCAGGCATATCTAGGGTAGGTGTGTGTGTGTGTGTGTGTGTGTGTGTGTATTTAATAAATTATCTCAGAGATCACAGGATTTCAAACCACATTCAACACCACAGGTTACCACTAGCACCTTGAACTGCCTCTTGACGCCAATTAGCAGCCAATGCATTCTCACAATATCAGTTTTTATTGTTAGATCTGGGAATCCCAGTTAGCATATGCATCGCTGCATTCTGCCTTAATTGAAGCTTCCAAATGGTCATCCAGGATAATTCTATGTAGATTGTCTTAGAGAAGTTCAGTGAGTTGATGAAGTGTGAAAAATTATTGCAAATGCCTCCTGATCCAGACATGGTCACAATTGATGTGTCATATCAATTATATATAGACAGAACAGCACAGAATAAGAAGGGACCTTGGAGATCTTCCAATCCAACCCTCTGCTCAAGCAGGAAATCTTACACCATTTCAGACAAATGATTATCCAATCTCTTCTTAAAAACCTCCGTTGCTGGAGCATTCACAACTTCTAGAGGCAATTTCCATCTTGTTTACAGCCATTCCACCCCAAACTGTCCCTCCCCATTCAGACAACTTCCAAACATCAGGGTTTGATATGGGTAGAGATTTATATCTGGGAACTATCAAAATACCAATGACATATTTCAAAAATTAGGTTGCCAGCAGTGATGGTATGAAGACTGAAAATTAGAATTTTGGCATTAGATTTCTGAGATTCTAACTCCTTCCAGATATCCACTTATAGAACATTCTGTGGTGTTTAGCTCTGATCAAACAGTCACTGATATCAACTTGGAACCCTTCAAACTTTTCTAAAATATTTCATGCAATGGTAACCCTGTAGCAAAGGAGGACTTTCGCAAAGGATTCTACAAAACATTGGCTCCCATTGTTCAGCATCTTCTGGAATGCTGGCAAATACTATGCATTTGTTTCCCGACATTTCTAGACACCGTAGCAACCATATTGGAGAACTATCCAGGGACTCCAGGAGCCATGAAGAATCTATTCCTGTTTTATAAATTCCCTTCTGAATGAGATACTAAGGACTTACTCATCAGTGGATGCACTCCTTCATTATGCAGTAATGCCTCATTGAAGAAATATTTGTCATTCCAAAATATTAACTATAGTCTTTAAAGTATGGCAATTGTTTAGCATTAAGTACATCATTGATCTTGCAGACATAATCAGTATCTGGTTTGTAATATATGCACTGAATTTATTTGCAGCGTCTTTTTTTAAAAACCTTTCCCCCCCCTTTTTTTTTTTAGTATGAATAAATCATTGCAAGAGATTGTGGGAGATTATCAATAAAAGGCATTGTTGGCCTCAGTATAAAAACACTCCACTCCATCAACATGCTGTGTTTAGCCCCCTCATTTATTACACTCAAGAAAACGCTTTGCTTTGGGGAGGGGTTTCCTTTTGGGAGGTGTGTGTGTGTGTGTGTGTGTGTGTGCAAACTGCAATGTAAATTAACTTTAAAAGTCAGGCAAATAAATAGTTTGAAAGCTGTAAAGTTTTCAGAAAGCCAGTGACTTTTAGGGCACTCCCTAACTTCTTCAGCTCTGGAGAATCTTCTTGGATGAGAAGCAAAACGTCTTGAAAGAAAAACCAGAATGTCTCTGGAAAAAGCCTCTGGAAAAAAACACCTTTGGGTCAACCATGAACTGGATGACTGAGAATCTCCAGAGACATTTAGCTAATCCTAGCTAATGTTATTTAATTGACAGAATATAGTGAAGTTGTTAAGAAATCTCTGGGGCTTAAATCCCTACTCAGTTTCAAAACTTGTAAGTCGGAGTCAGATAATTTCTCATTTAATGACCGCAGGTGATTTCCTAAATGATTGTGGCAGAAGTGGGGTCGTAAACCTGTCATGGTCACCTGATATTTCACTTATCCACTGTGGGTGATTGCTTAATGACCTCAGCGGGACTAATGTTATAATTTTGGCACAGTCACATGATGTTTCCCTTAATGATTGCTTAGCAATAACTATATTGCTTAGAGCTGAAACTGGTCCCAATTTTGGTCACCTGTAATGCATTCTACAAATTTCCCAGATTGGGATAAAGACATGTGTAAAACAAGCAAGGCAATCTCTTTCTAAGGATACATTGTCCAATATTTTTTCCAGAGGAGAGAAAAATTCTCCAACAGGTACTCAAACCCATGGTTGATTCTGCACCCAATATTATCTCTAGTGAAGTTCTAATGAAGAAAGAACAATAATGATAGAAATGCAAAAATAGAAAAAGCCTATTTGTTGGTTCTAAAAATGAGACAGTTATGTGAAATATGTCAGGGCACAAGGGAGCTTGGGTAATCCATTTTTCAAAGCTGTTTTTTTTTCTTTTATTTGTTTTGTTTTCAAATGTAGGAGACTGGGAATTCAGCTAAAGCAATTAGCAAATATTGCACATACATATAAGTCCTGATTAATTATTCTGTCTGCAAATGGAACAAGGTGCTTTTCTGGAAGCAGGAGAAAGAAAGTCTTTTTTGTGTATATTTTCATTCATGTAGCAATAGCACTTAGACTTGTATACCACTTCACAGTACTTTGTATTAAGTGGTTTAGAGTCAACATATTGTTTCCAACAATCTGGGTCCTCATTTTACCGATCTTGGAAGAATGGAAGGCTGAGTCAACTTTGAACCGGTGACAATTGAACTGCTGGCAGTGGGCAGAATTAGCCTGCAGTACCGCATTTGAACCATTGCACCACCATGGCTCCTAGCTGATTCAACAAGGTGTCCATATAGATACGGAAGAATATTCCATGTCTGTACGTCTAATTTAAGAAATTTATTATTTCTTTATTACATTCTTCTAATTTATGTCCATTCATCTCAACAAACCTTACTCTGGGTAGCGTTTAACTAACAATTAAAACAATGTCATTAATTAAAGAAAAGCAAAACCAAGAGAGAAGAATATCCCTCTAAACACAATATAACCTTCTTGCAAACTCCTCACAATTTTCCCAAGTTTGTTGGAAAAGCTACATTTTCAGAGACTTCCAAAATGCTAATGGGTTAGTTTAAGATTTTTGTTTTAAAGTGTCCATGAAAATCTATATTTCTCTCAATAAATGCATATTATATGCACCTTTCTGTAATATACACTTTGTTTACAAATTTGCTTAAGGCTTTTCTTTTAAAGCTTCTATTTTCACTCAATTAAATTCCAATAGATATTAAATACAACTATGTGTAAAATAGATTTGTTTTGTACTTCCTTAAACTCATGCACTTTGGTGTACTTTTTTCACTAACAAAGGAATTTTATGTCCATTAATCTCTAATATATTCATTTGACATGCATGTATGATGGGACAAAAATGAGATAAAACTTTCAAATAAGAAAGAAGCTCACAAATTTGCAAGAAATAACTTTTCCTAGCTGGGAAAAAAAAAAAGTAAGGGAAATGGATAGTCACCATGTGACACAGGTACTATTACATGGATATATATTTTTTCCCAACAAGTTTCTATGCAAATTGATGAAATGGATTTAGTTTAAAAATTACTTCAAAGGAGAACAGAATTTTAAAGGAAATCTCATAGATAGGGTATTTTCTGAATGTATTTATTTATATAGCATGTGCAGATGTTCCATTGCACAATTGTTTCTCCAAAAGTGTGTAGCAAGCAAGAAGATGTGGAGATGTTGATCCACATTTCATAAAGAAACTTACGAATGAACAGATGTGAAAACGATGCTTCTTTAATAAAACAGGACAATTTGCAATTAACTATGATACAATTGTAACTCGCAATTTCCTTGAATGTGTGGCTGTCATGAAAACGGAGCTCAGTAAATTTTCACTAAGCATATTCAAATGTAGCATAAATGTGCTTTAATGCTGAGACACTCTTACAAAATTTTGATGACTATCCAACAATCACTATCATGATGACTTCTAATGATCAATTGTCACTGGATTCTGTTTTTTCCTTCCTTTCCATATTAATGATAATAATTTTGGTAACAACCTAGAGGGATAGGGATCACAATCTATTTGACTTCACTATTCAAGTAAGTCCTTAAAAAAAATTCCACAGGGAAGCATAAGAACAGAAGCTATGGTAACATCTATTCTGTTCCATATTTCTGTGGTTATAATATTGAATTGAATACTTTATTTGGCTAAGTGTGATTAGACATGCAAGGAATAGGTCTCTGGTACAGAATCTCTCACTGTACATGCAAAGCAACAGAATAGTAATAATACCAATAAAAGGGAGCAGTAAAGAAGATAATAGGGATACAATAGCCACACAATATGAGTAAGTATACATTGGCATTAGACATGCATTTATTATTAGTCATGCACGTGTTCTCTTTGTATTTGAAAGGAATGACTAAATTTCAACAGTGCCAAAGATTTGCAGAGTAGCCTGGACATATTGTTCCATCTATTACTATAGGAAAATAAACATGAAACACAATCCAGCAGAGAAAGAATGAGAACCTTATCCTGTGGGTGACTCACAATGTGAGCTAGCTATGTTATGAAAGTCTGGAACTGGTGCAGGGAGGCTGTTAGGAATTGCAATGGGTGAAACAAGCTCAGATTAAACCTTGGAATAAGGTAGCTGTTCTTTGCCAATAGACAAGAACCTCTTCTTTTGCATTATCCTTGTCCTTGGGAGTCAAAATGCTATAATTTAATTCCTTCACAGAGACAAAAAAGGCATTTCCTGTTCTCTTAGCAATAGAAGATAAAATAGTGATTCTCTCGAACATGACTGTCCTATCTTTGTTTCTTAGCCATCTGATAATTACTGTATTTTTCAGAATATAAAATGCACTTTCCCCCCCCCAAAAAAAAAAAGGGTGAAAATTTGGGTACATCTTATACACCAGATGTATCCACCCGCCAATCAGCTGCTGTTTACTATTTGCTGCAAAGATGCTAGCCAGATGAATACCACTTAATGCCGGTAGGCAGAGGCAGATTTTTTTTTCTTGTTTTCCTCCCCAAAAACTAAGGTGTATCCTATACTTCGGAGCATCTTATACTCTGAAAAATATGGGTATATTGCAGTGAATGAATGAGTGTGGGTGTCTCTGAAGTGTCATCTCACTCCGAGGAGCGAAAGCCTTGAAGAGATGATTAAAAACTAACCTCATCTAAGTAGAGCTATCACTCTTAGGCTTTTTAAAGCTATTGTGCATATCTGTAGACACGGGGGGGGGGGGTGGTGAGGGAGAGAGAGAGAGAGAGAGAGGAAGCGGGAGGGAGGTTGGAGGGTGAGAGAGAGTGAGAGAGAGAGGA